>JAVQJD010022143.1:0-10519 GCA_036023655.1 Nannoperca australis
GTGTGTGTGTGTGTGTGTGTGTGTGTGTGTGTGTGTGTGTGTAAAACTGCAGGACATCCACAGGAAGCGTCAGGAGAAGGATCTGACTGAGCTGCAGTCTCTGATCGAGGCCCACTTCATTCAGAGGAAGAACGACGAGGAGGAGCTCATCGCTCTCGTTAACCGGATTGTAAGTCTTCCAGGAGGAAAGCGTGCCAGATAGCAGGAGTGATGCGCCACCCAGCAGACAATTGGTGTGTGTGTGTGTTGACATGGATGTGCAGGAGAAGCGGCGTGCTGAACAGCAGAGGGTTCGTGCTGAGCTTGTGTTGCTGTGAGTTCCCTCTGATCGTGCAGTCACATACAATAAATAAATCCACACCTAAAACTGATAACTGACATGCTATGATTTTGCTTTGCTTCCCAAATACAATTAGAATGCGATTCCTCCATCCTTGATCATTTCTGCTTTGATTTACTCTTTTCCTTTGGGTGACTCTTATGTTTGTTGAAAATAGTTCAGTATTATATTTTTCTTTAAAGAAGCTGTAGTTATTTTAAAATAACAATGGATCAAATCAAAACAGATCATGTTACCATGATCAGAAATACATGGTTGTACTTTTAGCAGGAAATCAGATCAGAGTTTCAGACGTCTGTGGCCTCTTTCTTTCTTGCATTCTGTCAACACATCCTCTTGGATTGATTCTCCTTTCCAGCAGGACGGAAAGAGGGGAGCACAGAAGCAGACCAAGAGAGAGAAGAAAAATAAGATCCTGGCGGAGAGGAGGAAGCCTCAGCGTCGACCATCTCAGTGAGGAAACTTTGCTCTTACTAACAGTCCCTGTTCACAGTTCTGTAGACAGGCTAATATCCACATTTACGGTCTGATGCAGGCGATTTATTTGTGAATAAACTTCCATCTACTTTCCATTCCATGAATCATAGTTTTACCGTTCTGACATGGCCCTTTAGTTTCCCGTTTGTGAAATACTCCCGGGTCTTTGCTCAAAAGGGAGAAGGCCAGTGAGCTGTGGCAGTGGCTGCTGACGCTGGAGGCTGAGAAGTTTGACCTCAGCGAGAAACTGAAGAGACAGAAATATGATGTAAGTACTTTGCCTCGGGGGGTGTTCATGTCCCAATTCCTCCATGAAATGACAAGGTGAAAACCTTTTATTATTTAAACTTTCACACACACACACACACACACACACCTGTAAAAGTTCAATCAGTCTGGTTAAGAAGGAATACTTTGACGTTTTGGGAAAAACGTTTATGCGCCTTTTTTTTTTGCAAGTTAGATGTCTATATGTTAAATATGAAGCTACAGCAGGTAATCTGGAAACCGCTAGCCTGGCTCTGTCCAACTAAATAGAACACATTAGCTAGTTAGCACATTAGCTTGGTGGATTTAGTTACCTTTGAACAGTGCAGGGTTTCCGGTCTTTATGCTAAGCTAAGCTAACCGGCTGCAGCTTCATAATTACTGTACAGACATGAGATTGGTATCTTTTCTCTTTCACAAGAAAATGTATATATTTTCCAAAATGTCTTACTACTTTTTTTAGGGCCTTTGTTTACAAACTACAACAATTGTGTTTTTTCTAACTATAATTTAATGAAAAGCCTCAGATTAGCTAGACTATTCACTACATCAGTTTAGATTGTGGGATAAAATGCAACCCTGCATATTGATGGTATACAGCCTATAGCTGTGATAAAGCCACAGAATTCGAAAGTTGAAATGGTATGTACTGCACTTTGAAGTGCAAGGCTGTCCCGAGGGCACCGGTCTAAAATGAATGTGGCTTGACTTCCAGATTAATGTACTCCAGACCCGAATCAATGAGCAGCAGAAGTTGTGAGTAGCTGCTGATGAGGAGTGTGAGCCTCGTGGTGGTTGTGTAGTTCTGCCGTCTGTCGAAGGGTCACAAGCCGAGTCTCAGACAGAAGGGGAAACTGGTAGCGTGTGTTGATGAAGAAGCTGCCATGTGGTTGTATTCAATATCTCAAAAGTCAGAAGGCTATTGCTCAGTATTGTCAGTATTTATTTAGCATTTCTAGAAACCAGAAACGTAAGTCATTTCTTATTAATTTTAAATGACCTGAATCAACGGTTTGTGTTATATTGGATGTAACTTCCAGCTATGGTAGCTTTGCAGCCATTTAGCCAAAGGTTTGTTGAACTCATTTGCTTGGAATTAGTCTGAATATGTGAACGCAGCGTGATGATGATGACAGGCAGGTTTTGTTTCCTTCGGACAGAGTTAGGCTAGCTGTTTTCCCTGTTTGCAGTTTGTTAAGCTAACCTAACCGGCTGTAACTTCATATTTACCGGACTAATGTCAAACAATTATTTTAATGTGCCTGCAGGTGTTGGTACACAATCATATTCAAAATGCTTTTCTTTCAGTTGTAAAAGAAACGATCCGTCTCCAGAACATAATTTCATCTGTCAGACTTTTGACAGCCATCATTTTATCTTAAGTCATGTTGCTCTCATTTCTAGCTGTAAGGGACAGTTTGACTTGTAGATTCTGTGGCATTTAACTGATTCAGATAAATGATCAGCTCAGTCAGGAAGAGTGGAGGTCAGTCCCCATCGTGCTGCGCTCTTCTGCAGGACCACAAGGTCGGGTGTCAGACTGTCGGCTGCTGTTCCTGTGCTTAGCCACAGATCAGTCTGCTCCTGGCTCGTGTTCGAGTAAGTAGTATCCACTTTTAAACCAAGGAAACGTCAGCTGTCTCGTATCGTCGCGGAGAGTAACTATCGTAGTGCTGAGGTGGTTTTGGACCTCATTTAAAAAAGTCTTGGGACATAGAGTCAGATTGTACATTTCTGACAAATGAGAATACATTTGGTATTTGATGCATAACTTTCACTGCCCTAGTCCATGCTGTAAAAGATTAACTCAATAACATGCAGTATTTGATTACTTTTATCAGTGTACCGATTCCTCTCTGCTTGATGTTCTTTATTCTCTTTACTTTTCCATCCCATTATTCAACATCCCTCTTTACATCTGTGTTCCTGGACCTCAGCTATGAGTTTTGAAGTTGGTCAAATAAAGCAGTGCGGTGGTTTAAGTGAACAGCCCTGCATATTCGCTGCTTTTTTAAAACCGTAAACCGATCAAACCGACCCTCTGGGGAAAAAAAAAAAAAAAAAAAAAACATTTTAAGGCAGAAAGCGAGATGTCTGTTGAATCAGCTGGTAAGTGTCTACACTCAAATATGTGGTAGATTAAGCTGGATGTGTCAGAGCGTCTGGGCAGCGTATCAAAGGTAAGTGCTGCTGAGGGCACAATCATCTGCCAGCTGTGTGAAATCATATGCTTCACCTTTTCATGATGCATGATGCGCTGGTGTCTGCTTCACCCCGTCTATCACTCCACTCTCTTCTGTACCGAATTTCATTTTCTTAATGAATACTACAGCACATGGGGACCTAGAGAGCACTGATCTGTGGTGGTGGGCAACGTTCTTGTATAGCAACCTTTTAACATTGAAGAAAAACACATTCTTTTTAAAGGTATGATGTATGTTTTTCACTTATTGAAAGGAGTCAAAGTAAAGGATTAAGATTGTATGGAAACTTCTGCGATGGACCGTTAAATGATTTGTTTGACCCCACAGCACCAAAGGAAGAGGAAAGGCCAAGGGCAGACGGAGACAGACAAACAGCAGCAGTTCTCCAAGAAACCATCTGAAACCGAGCAGCAGTATTCACTTCAATGACATCAGCAACAATAAAAACACTTGTGCTTTTGAACCAGCCTGGCTGTGTGGTTTAAAGTTTGAAACAAGTGGATATTTTCTGTCAATGTAAAAGCAAATTAATCCAAATCATTCAACTGGCAATAAAATAGCTCTATTTATTCTTTTGGGAACCATACACACAGAACCACAGTGCACCATAAACTTCACATGTAGGCAGCAATATGTAAACATAATTAAATTACTTATAGTGCTCATTACATAATCCACACACTTAAATAACATTAATAAATAAAGATTCTGGTGGCAATACAGTGTCAGGTTGGTGGACTTTCTATACAGTACAATGTGGCAACAAGAGTGCAAAAAATAAAGTGATGGACCATGTACACAGGTAAGAGGACTAACATTTGCTGCAAGTCGGGAGCAACTTAAGTATTTTAATTCACTGAACCAACCCCTGCTATGACTTCTGAGGTTCCACGGTTACTGACACACGACAGCTACTCCTAAATGAAAAGGTTGCAGATGAGGAGATGAATGATTCTTTTATAACCTAGAGCCAAAACATTTGCAAGAATGCTTTGTGGAGCTGCCAAAATGGCATCAAAACTTTCATTTCCACTTCACACAAAAGACCATTTCCATCCTGGTTAACCACCGTATGTCAGAAATGAAAAGTACTTTGCCTTTGGCTGCACTCTCGATTCCTCTGGGAGCCGTGGGTGGCAACTACAGATTCTAAACTCTTACCTTGAACATTAGCTAACAGAGGCAGTGCATTTCCATAAACTCCAGACAACACCAAGTATTTTAAATAACTTCAGTTAACTTACATTTCTTTCAGGTAGTTTGTGAGCCAATATGATTCCTACTGTACACCTGAGCAGGAATCAGAACAGTGCATTATCATGGTTCCAAACCTTCATGGTGAGACATGATGAGTGCATGGAGCGTCAGTCCTTTAGGCATGATGAGGAGATAACCGATCAGGTTCAGCTCCCGTTGTTGATTTTTTTTTTTTCTTCCTTCACCACAGATGCGTTTCCCTGATCTCAGCGATCACCTGGCTGGCTTTTTGCAACGCCTGTGGAGAAAACAAATTTTAAAATTTTAAAAACTATTAAATGCCAGACAAAGGAACCTGAATTCATCTCGGGAAAACTAGGCACTACAGCCGCGGGAGTCTGGTACCTGTAGCATGTCGGCGGCCTCCTTGCGCCGCTGGGCCATGTCCTCCGATTCAGTCAGCAGCTCGTTGAGGAGGCCAGATTTATACAGCTGGCCAACGAGCTCGCTCTGGAGGCTGTCCTTCACATGGTTGACCAGAAAGTGCATCACTGCCTTTGGCACACTGCGGCGGAGAGAGGAAACAGGCCGAACAGATGGCTGAGAACAAGGAGGCAAAACGGCCTGGTGATTGTGTCGCCCCCCCCCCTCCCAGATGGAGGAGCTCAAATTTGACCCACCAGGTGGGCGATCCTGTCGTAGCATCGAGCTACTAAAGTATGAGCTACAAGTTAAATACAATATGTTCATCTTTATTGAGCTCTAGGGGGTCCTACACTCCAACAATAGGGAAAAAGATAAACGTAGGATGGAAACGAATTAAGTCAAATCACATAAAAATAAACAGTAGCACTCATGGATTCTTGCTTTTCAGCCATGGTTGTAGTATGCTGAGTATTTGTTACAGTGGGGTTAGCTTTAAACTACAACCCCAGTGAGAAAACATTTTCAAGAGGAAAAGGAGACAACTGGCGATGTTCTGTTTCTTACATAAATAAAAAACGTATCTGACTCAATACTTCCCTATCCTGTCTGAGGCCCATTAGTTCCTACTGACAAATCTTTACAAAACATTTTCATCTTTTAACAGGTGTTAAATCAGACAAGTGATGTTTTGTACTCTTCAACACACTGTGTACCATTAATATCTCAAAAAAGGAAGGATGGTTTTCCATTTGTGGTTATACAACCATAGAAAATAAAGGACAAATTAATATTAATTTAAATGTGTACTATTACATACAAGTTGCAGCCATACTCCACAAAATGATATGTTAAAAACATAACTAATATTACTAATATATACAGGATATAATGTATTTCTGAAATCTCTTACATGGTGCATTAAATGAACTTACAGAACACATGGCTACTGGGCAGCGCCATCTTGGTTTTTACTACACCTGTCCTCACAAGCGCCCTCTAAACAAAATTAGCATTATACATTTAGCAATTTAGACTCGTATCCGCAAACAGAAAAGCAAACTTACTTCTCAATGGACGCACACGGGCTCTTATTGTCCAAAATAGTCAGTGCTAACTAAGTTTCACTCAACTGCAGTGAGAGCTAGCACGTCGTCCTGCTCTGCAACGAGGGATTGACAGGCTAAACCAATAGAAATGCACAGTAAGTGGGACTTGGTGAAATGACAGGCAAAGATATAAAACTAAGGAATAGATAGTCAATCAACATTAAACACAGGTAGAAATGCCTGATAGGGTATGAAATCTTAATTTCCTAAAACAGCTGGTAAATGTAGTTTTAAACAAACCAAACTTAAACCGCATTTTGAAGTGCATTTGTTGGGGACTATTTCCAGCCACGGATTAATACGCATTTGGAGCTCTAGTCAGTATTTACAGCAGCAGGACGTCTATGTGATATTGACTCAAAATAAACTGCAGTACCCGTGTTAACGGTAATGAAGGAAGATCATGAACAGTGTGGCTCCCTGATGTGTTTTTAATAGTTTTTGGACAACAATGGAGCTCTGTGGCACAGAGAAATAAAATCTATCAGGATTTGTTCACACAGACTCCGCTCGTTAGTGGGATCAATTCGTCGTGGGTTTTGGTCTTTTCATGGGATTTGTTAGAACGAGACTTATCCTTTAAAGAGGCGCTGGCTTGCCTACCTGTCCTGAATATTCTTGCGAACGATGAGGAAGTACGACTTGATGAGGCGTTCAATGACCTCACAGTCCCGCTGCTCACGTGATGACAACTTCCTGGCAACTGGCACAGGCTCGAAGGGAAAAGGGAGACAATGTTTTAATCCCTGAAAGATATTGTAGTCTTCATATTAGGGCATGCTGGTAGGCTTATGTTTGGTTACCACATCAAGCAGGTTGACGGCTCCTTTCAGGGGGCTTCCAGGTCCAGAGCCGGGGGCTTCCTCTCCTTTCCTCAACATCCCCCTCCAGTTCCCAGTGCCGTCCTGCTCGCCCTGAGGCCCTGCTGCTGGGGCCTGAGAAGCCAGGAGGACAAGAAAAATGAAGGAAGATTAACTGTCGTAGTGCAAACACAAAGACGTGGCATGTCCAAAGAAACTGACATTACAGGAACTTGAAGCTAAACGTTAATAACTGAACATAGTACAGCCACTAACAGACTGAAATGCCTTTGTTGTGGAGATGACATTGGGAAGACACCTCCACTGCTCTTAGAGGAAGGGAGTGAACTGAACCATTAATGCACAAAAAACAACAACATTAAAACATCAGAGGCAATTCAGTAAATAAAACAAGACTTAAGAGTCTATAGCAACACTAGCGGCTCTGTGAGATTGTACTTTGAGCTAAATGCTAACATGCTCACAATGACAATTGTAAAATTCTCATGTACAATGTTTAACCCGTAAACCACCATGCTAACATAGCATTTGCTAATTAGCATTAAACACAAAGTACAGCTGAGGCTGATGGGAATGTCGTTAGCTTTTCAGATATAAACCAAACTACTGGACACATTTTAATTTCCACCTGATAATGGCGTTAGATGAAATGTTAAGGGATTTCAAAGTTATTCCAATTCATCCTGAGGGGAACATGAATGTCTGTACCAAATGTCAAGGCAATCCATTCAATAGTTGTTGAGACATCACAAAAAAACATCAACCTCGCGGGAGCATTAGAGGTAAAGTCACAGGATCACCAAAGTAAGTATGGTTCATCCTCTGGATGCCATGAATGTATGTGCACAATTTCATGGAAATCCATTTAATAGTTGAGATGTTTCAGTTTGGACCAAAGTGGTGGACTGACCCATTTTAGCATGGCTCAAAAAAAATGTAATTCTCCTAAACATGCTTAAGGGCACAGTGGTCGAACTTCCACTATCACAAAATTCCTATAAACTGAGTCCAACAAACAGGAAAACCAAAGTGTTAAGAGGCGGGAAAAGGAAATAGAGGGAGAGGAAGGCATTTCCTGTGGGACAGGTGGACCAAGTTTGGGGACACAGACTCTGCAGAGAACACAACGGTTGTTAGTGCAAGTCCACACAGGCTGATGGAGAGCGAAACAAAAGTATGGCATCAGCAGACAAAGATCAGAGTGCATGCCAGCAGCCCATGCCCATCCATCCATCCATCCATCCATCCATCCATCCATGCCCCACCGCCAGCCCCGCACGGAGCCAGCGATCTGCGTACGTGCCCACCTTGGCACCGTCCATGTCTGCTCCAGACGCAAGGGGCTCGCCAGAAACCACAGTTGGGCCAGCCGGGCCTCTGCCAACAGACTAGCAGGGATATGAGAGCAGGAATGGAGAGAGAGAGAGAGAGAGAGAAAAAAAAAAGCACTGAGAAGAAATGTGGTAAGAGGCTGGCAGTCGAAAGTCATTTGAGGAGAGGAGAGGAGACTTTCTGAGGAGGAGGAGAGAGGAGATGTGGGATAAAATTCCTCCACGGAAACCATCCGAGGCATTGGGTTCACAGATCCTCATCCTGTAGTGCTTCGAGTGATTAACATAAAGTCCCCTTTATATTCAGGACGCTGCAGACAGCAACCAAACATTAGAACAGATGAGCTACCGTTTCTATATTTCAAAATAAGGTTGCTGCTTTTACCTTGTCCCTGGGCACTGCGGAGGGCAGCTCTCTCATCCTGTTCCTCCTTTGCTCCTACAAATACACAAGAACACATGTTGGCACAAATAATGGTTTGGGCAAAATAACTCAAACTTAATAATTTACTGGAAATCTTTTTCTAAACGTAGTAAAAAAGTAGGATCTTTTAAGTTCTACTGACTAAATCTGTTAATTAAAAATACATTTTACCATGCGACAGGGTAAATTATTTCCTGGGAGAAATATATCCAAATCCCACTTACATTTTTACAACAGACTCCAACAGACTAATGATTTTCTAAATAATGAAAATGCAATTACCTAAAATAAAGTTTCTCACATTTCTATGAAAGCGAACAAAGACCGTAATTTGAATCCAACAAAAACCTGAATACATAATTGTGAAATTGAAATCACTACTGAACACTTGCTCAAATGTAATTGGTGAATATAGGATCGTTCAGGCTACAAAGGATAATCAAGTGATCAAACCTCCGTCCTATCAGGTTACACTATGTCAGTCACATTATCCAAGTGTGCCTTGACTACAAGAGGAAGCATCTTTAATAACCTGGAAGTTTTAGTTTGAATTCTTTAAAGTGAAAATCTGAAAATGACTGAATTTGAACAACTTGAATACAAGTTGTTCAAATTCCCCCCCACACGCACATTTTCTACCTAAATTTGTGAAGCACATACAAATACTTACATTTTTAAACTTACGTTTTTGAGATTTTAAAACTTGAAATCATCAACAAAGGACAGATGGTTTCTAAAGTAAAATATATCTTAATTGGGTATTCAGAATCTAAATATTGTAACATTGCCCACTAAATGGCGTTAAATGCTTATTTACCTAAAAATACTATCATACAAAATCCCAGGCCTACAAATAAGCAATGTCAGGTTTGCACCTCTTCTCTCTTTATTCTGCCAGAAAAAAAAATGTTGTTATGACTACAGACCTCTATATTGTTATTCAAGACCCCACAGGCATCTGCAAAGTCTGGATGTTTGGTGTTGATGTAGGCCAGCTCTATCGCAACCAAGTTATGCACCTACGACAAGAAGAGAGGTCGGCTTCAGTTATCGGCCAGGTGTTCGGATTCAGCTTCTCATTAAACACTGCAGCCAGAAAGATAAGGACTGCAACTGATGAAAGAATGCAAAAATGGTGGTACCATCTCATTGGTGATGGGCAGTCTCTTCCTCAGGAGGGAGGTGACGACTTCCACGATGGCCTCGTGTAGTTTAGGGAATCTCTGCAGCTCCTGCGGGGACAAAAAAAAAACACAACATTCTGCATGTGAACATATCTGCGTGCAAAGCAAAACGACGAATGCACGTGATCCTCTGACGGAGCGGCTCACCTGCGTGCTGTAGTTGCTGCAGTGCTGGATGATCCTCTGCATCTCCTCGTGGACCAGCTCCACGCAGCGCAAACTGGGCTCCTCCAGGCGTTTCACCTGCTTCTTCACCAACAGCTCGAAGGAAACCTCGGGCACGAACAGGGACGGCCGCGGGCCCTGGTGTGTGTGTGTGTGTGTGTGTGTGTGTGTGTGTGTGGGGAGTGAGGCGGGGCGCAGGTTAGCAACTTTTACCCAGAGCAACTTGTGTTAAGTGAGCAAACAACAAAAGCAACAGAGTAGAGTTTGTGGCTAACAAAAAATACTTTTTTTTCCTAGTTGTTTTGGGGGTTTATGGTTTCTACAGCTAACAATCACAGGAGGAACTCCGGTGCCCCTAATGATGTCACATGGGATTATGGGATAATGCAGCAGCACTCACTGTTGCGTTCCTTATGGCTGTTAGGATGTCTATGGTGCTGAGTCCTCCCAGAGGATCCACAGACTCTAATGTTCTGCCAAAGGTCTCATGGAATATGTAGCAAATTCTGGCTCCACCGCACCTGGAAAATAGCAGGGGGGGGGGGGGGGGGGGGGGGATTAGCTGTGATGTGCAGCC
>JAVQJD010022148.1:0-23413 GCA_036023655.1 Nannoperca australis
CTTGACTCTATTTTCTATTCATTTCACAACGTATGGTGGTGAATAAGTGTGACTTTTCATGGAAAACACAAAATTGTTTGGGTGACCCCAAACTTTTGAACGGTAGTGTATATATATCCTAAATAAATAATATAAGGAAAATAATAAATAAATAATATAAGGAATATAAATAAATAATATAAGGAATATAGCTATTTCTGTAAAAAACCTAGTAATAAGCTGGAACAGGATTGATCATAAAGTGCAATGTGCATTGTAAACAGCTGGATATTATCCATATCCATACATCACTACATTCAGACCATAAAAAAGAAATATCTCTAACATTTTGTGTAAAATGGTCATTTCAGCTTTGGTTCCATGTTATTCTGCAGCACCAAAACCTTCTTCTGTGTGTACACTGTTGCAATAAAAACAATCTGCACTTTCATAGGAGTGTTATGTCCAAAAGCTTCTCCCTGCTACCTCTTCCCAAACAAGCTGATAATATCTGGAGCCACAAAACATACCAAGCACTCTCTCTCCCAGTCCTCCCAGCTCCATGTAGGCGCTCTGGAAAGCTTCTTTCCAGTTTCCATCCAGTGGATGCTCCTGGCCATGGATCATAATAGTACTGCACCTGTAAAACATGTATTAATAATGCTTTTACTGCTGCTGATACAGCTATTCAAATATAATATATTATTATATAATAATATATTATTATTTTATAATAATATAATATCTCTCTGTATATCAACTGTGTTAACAAACTGCTGTAAAACAACAGGAGCAAACTAAACTTAAAAATCAATCAGTATACATACACATCTGTGCTCTCTGAGGAGCATTGTTTGCACTTCTAACATCATTTTAATGATACCCACAATAAGTTACACTCTGCTTTAGAGTTAATATGTGCACAAAGGTGACACTTGTTCAGAACAAATGGACAACTGGACTCAGCAGAGGAGTATTTGGGCTGACCATAAAGGAAACTGGGCCAACACTGATGTTTCATTATACAAAGTGTGATAATATGGCCAAAACAAAGCATGATATTTGAGCACAGATGTTTCTTAACAAACAGTTCAGCACCGTAGTCCCATCCCCATGCCGTTCATATGTCATAACAAAGATATTTAAAGGATAAGACTGGTGTTATTCAACAGTTTTCTCATTTTCAACTAATCCACTGAAAGGACAAAAACCACCAAAGTGTTAGTGCACATTTTGATTTCCCAACCCTGCCTGTGGCTCTCAACCCCATGCCCAGTAGTTCTTACTGAAACAGCTCACAAATATAGAGTTGAATTGTTTTAAAGAAAGGGAAAGTCATTTTTCAAAAGTGCTGGGCACTGAAGTTTTTAGCAAACAATACTCCAATAGGAGTAAACAGAGAAGTTGTTGAAGACTATTTTCACCAGCGGATCAATGTACATTTGGTGCTTTAGTGAGTAACTATGGCAGCAGGACGGTGCAAGTAGGATCAACTCAAGAATCTAGAATCACTTCAAAGTTGATTTTAATCTTTTTATGTGATTTGCTAACAATAAAAAAACCAAACATAAAGACTATTGTCAGCCTTTAGGGAGAAGAAAGGATTGAAAATTGTGCTACCTTATTTGTGAGACATATAATGGATCCATTATTGATTAACCAACCTGTCCAAGATTCTCTCTGGCGCTCCCTTCATGACTAGAATATGACCAGACGGATTGTCCTCCACTTCATGGACAGAGAGCTTGAAGATAGGAGGATAGAAACATGACAGGATTTATTCTGATGTAGTTTATTGCTGTTTTTTTCTTGCTGGTTTAAAAGGACGTGCTCCTCAGTAACACTCCACAATGAATCACGTTCATGCAAGCAATCATTTTTTGGGAGTTGGTGTCATATTTTTCCAAGTGGTTTGAAATGATCTTCTATCGTCTGTTCGAAGCTGGCTTGACTGAGTGCACATTGTGTGTCATATGTATTTTCTGTGTTGAAGGAAGATTCATTCACACTCTCACGTGTATTCCCCCCCCCCACACACACACACACACATCCCAAGGTAATTTGTATCGGAGTCACAGCATATCTAATCTCAGGAAACCAGAGCAAAATTGCTTTTTTTTCTCCACTCCACACGTTCCTATTTTAACTCGGGGAACAGGTGCACAAAATACATGCAGGAAGTCCTTTGTTTGCTTCAACATCACTGTTGTGTTGTGTTATTCATATGTGAGTGCAAATCTCCAGACAGGAGGGGGGAGATTGGGTGTGGAAGACAGAAGCATTAATTGCTGTGATGCCCTTGAGCAAGATGTTAAAGCGCAATGTGATGACTTTTTCATAGATCGATATTAACTTTTTATTGTTGTCAGTGTTGCTGTCGACTCCTACAGGATGGAACAAAGCATGCAGGTAAGACCTTTCAGAAGTGCCCGGTGTGGCCTACAGTGTACAGTAAAATGGAGTACGACCGAAGATATTATGCTGTTTTTGTTGTTGTTGTCATTGTTTATGCTATACATGCTTTGACAATGTGATTTAAGGTCAAACTATGCATCCAGTGCATCAGACACTGGGTCTTCTTGTCTAACTTTCACCACAGCCAGATTTGTTTCCCACTGAAAGGCGGCAACACAGGATCTTGCTAAACCCCACACATCGCATCACTGCAGCAGCTTCTCTGTGGCTAACAGTGTTTGTGGCCTGTTGGGCAACTTCCAAGTATAAATGTGTGCAACAGTAGGAATGTAAAGCAGGGTGCCTTTGTAAAAGAGCAAGCATGTTCAGGCGGCCTTCCTTGGACGGAAAAAGGTTAAAATGAATATTCACGATTTACCCAAAGCGTGTAAAAAATAAAATAAAAAGGTTGAAAATACATCTTTGAAAACATAATGTCAGTTTAAAGAGCATTAAAACATAAAAACATTGAATACAAATATTCAAATATACAAATACATTTGAAAATTAATTAAATTAAATGAAATGTAAAAGTTTTAAAAACTACATACTTTAAAGAATAGTTTTTGTATTGTATTTACTGTAATTGTAAACGACTGTAAATGGGTGTTCAGCAGCACTTCTCGCACAAAGCCGTGGTGCGACGTTAGTCCCGTGCACTACCTGGTACTTGTTGGTGGAGTTGAAGGGGACCTCTCCCAATTTGGGGTTTCTGGCTCTCATCTCACGCACATGCCCACAGCACAGCTCGATGCATTTCAACAGAGCTGACTCTGACGCGTCCCCCGCCGTCTCCCTCTGGGGAAACACACAAAGCCGCACATTAGCACAGTCACTCACAGATGCATATTGACAAATGAGTGTTGTCTGTCTCACTGCCTGTGTTTATCACACTGCGGTGGAAGGGAGCTTTAACTGATTAAAGTGGCACCTGAGACGACTTTCTTTACTTCCTTTATTGTTCTCTTGAATGATGCAGGTAGCTGAGTCTCATCTGCAGCACCAACGCTTGCTAGCTGGCCACAGCATTGTTTTTAAGTTATGTAACAATTTAATGTAAAAGTAATGAAAGTGTAAAACTTAGTTTTGTTTTGGGGATGAAGAATAATTTGATTAAAACAGCTCATTTTCTTCTGGAAAAATGTAACTGATTAGTCGGCCATGTGTGGCATTTTTTATGGATATGGATGTAAAAGACCCTCGATATGAAGAGTTCACATCCTGTTGGAAATACAGTAAATATTGATGCAGGAACACATTAGACGTTTTTGTGTGGTGCATTTCTGTTTGGAGTGATGTGCAGAAGAAATATATATATATACGGAAAAGAAAGCCAAATTGGTAAACATTAATAAACAGTAATAAAACATACCGGTTTACAGCCCATAAAAACCTGTTGTGTAATACACAACGTTAATACATTTTAACATTTAGAAAAGGTCCATGAATTTGTGCATGTGCACACTATTTGCACATGTAGACGTCCACACACAGATGTTTTGCAAGCCTAAGAATTGTATTATCACCTGCTTGTAGGCACATTCTTCGATATTTGTTGTTGTGGTTTTTGCAGGATTTTCTGCTTCAGCCTGTGAGACAAAGTTGTTTGTGCGGTGCTTGAATCATTTAGGGAGAACCTAAATCTCTTTGGATAACCTGTAAAATCCCCCCTCAATAAAAATTCCATAATAATCACTGCTCTTGGAGCCAATTTCATAAAATCCATGCTGAACTGATTGACCTGACGCCCCATATAGAGACCAAGACAAGAGATTTCTCTTTGTTCCTGTTTATTCATTCATGAACAGCCGCAAAACAAGGACACGCGCTTCGCAAGATTTGTCCTTGTTTGTGCCTTTTCATGAATGAATAAATAGACCAAGGAAATTCCATTTCTCTGTTTATGCGAGTGCAGATGGGGACTTGTTCTTGTAATGGTAGTAGAGCCCGGGCCTTTACTGCTGTGTTGGAGTGCTGTCAGGAGATATGGCTATTACTTAATGCAGGGAGGAAGCCTGGGCACCTCCAGGGGCAGAGAGGCTGCAGTGGCAGGGTCTGATCTCACCGGAGTCAACAAGCTGCAATCCCTGTCGCTGAGAGCCACGCAGAGAATTTCTTCAGGTCAGTGCAGCACAGGTTGGAGGATAGCGGTTGGTAGAACACTGGGATATTATTGACTTAGCTGCCCAGCAGCGTGTGTGTTTGTGTGTCAGTGTGGGGGAGTTATTTCCAGGGGTGCATTAGATTATCGTCGGTGTGCGCGTGTATATGTGTGAAAGGGAGGCTAAGCATGTAAGCTAGTGTGCGCAGTGCACCTGTGTCAAGTGGTATTGATCAATTATTTTTACGGGTTGTTTCCGTCTCTGTGGGTGAGGCCACAGAAACACACAAGTACATTTACTCAAGTACTGTTCATCACATTTACATTTCAGGGGGGAATATTTTACTTTTTGCTCCTCGACATTCATTCGACAGCTAGAGTTACTACCTACTTTGGTTAACAGAAAAAATATATAAAATATGATGCATTGTTATAAACCCAACTGTTTTATAAACTCACCAAGTAGCAAAACCAAAAGAAAAGTACTTTTATTCACATACTGTACCGTATTTTCATATGAAGAATCAGTTTTATATCTGTACTCATTTCAGAGGGAAATACTGGACTTTTAACTTCACTACTAGTTATTAATCAGATTAATATGTTGAATACAAACTCACATCATCAGTTTATAAAATACGATTTACATAACATTAAAATGTTGCTTATGTTTAGTGATATCATTCTCTGAAAAGTGCTGATCTACGTAATGAGTGCTTTTACTTCTACTGTAAAAATGTAGCATATGTTGCTGTTATTTGTATTTTGCCGTACTTTAACCTTAAGGATGAGGCTGCCATTTAAGATTATCATCAAAAACCCTAAGGAGACTTCAAAAAGTTATGCTCCTCCAGCTGTGCTCATTGCAGTAAAGAAATATGTCACCCAAGTGTAAAGGTATGGCTCTTTTATGTGTTTGTAATTGGTTTTGGACAGAAGTGGAGTTCTGTGGCACGGAGGGATTAGCTCAGGCTTTGGCCACAAAGACAGTACTTGTTAATCGGATATAATAATAGTTATTCAGTCCCTTTGTGCGATATACAAGATCGACAGACTGAAATGATCGGAATACTTCTCCCACCGCTGCTTATTTTTGAGTGACAGCTCGCCTGACACTCTCCTGATGTCGTTAACTTTCACCCTACCGGCAAACCATGTAGGCAAAATCATGTCTTATAAATAATGTGCATGCATTATTTGATCCAAATCTAACAAGGCTCCTACCGTCCTTGGATTAAACTAAGCCTGCTTGTACCCCGCTGCTTTGGAGAGTAGAGATAATGGATGAGACTGAAGCATCAATGCAAAGGTGTGGAAAGCTGCTGTTGGGTGGAGGTTCATACCATCACGACGGGAAAGTTCTCCTGTCCGGCTTTGAAATCAGCTCTGTTGCACAGGGCGGCCACGCGAGACAGGGCAACCCAAGTAGCAGAGCTCTTGTCAAAACCCAAACCTGAGAGAATAGCAGAGGGAGCTGTGTTAGACTTTCTTTTTAAAAGCAGGACTCATGCAGTATTTATGCAACCGACTTAACTCTCGGATCACAGAGCAGCACTGGATATTGTAGCTAAATAGCAGAGGTCAGTAAAGTTGAGCAATCACCTTTTCCTTGTCAAAATTGATTTTCCATTCCCCAGTCTGAAAAATGGTATTCATTTTTAACTAGAATGCCTCGGAAAACAAAAGCTGTTCAGAAATGTCTCGTATAAAAATGTCATCCCTCCCATCCAACTGAACTGACAATGACCCTCACTCACTCTGCTGCTGGCGCCTGCATTCATTTTTCATTTTAACCTAGACTCTCTGGAGTGGTCACTGTCACTGCTGTTGTGTAAACAGAATATGATAGTGTCATGCAACATCCAGTACACAGTGGCCAACTGTGGCTGGAGTTGTTGAACTTAACAAAGTGAGGTGCAAAAGGCTCAAAAACCTGCAACAGCTGCAAAAATAGCCTGTACTCTTGAAAAATGAATACGCTCTGTCTTTCTTCAGCACTTGCGCTGCTTCAGCTGTACAGCCTCAGTACTCACTGGTATGCACAGAACACCTGTTTGTTTTGTTTTTTCTTTCCCAAAATCTTTTGGTTGTTGCTAAAAGCTTCTTTGAAATGTGGCTGCGTTTGTCGCAGTTTGATGGGAGACAGGAATCAGGTCGGTTCCACAGAATCAGCCTTGCAGAGAAGCATGTTTGTAGCTGAGGGTTGTGACGCCCACTGCATAGCGCTGTTCAATTAATCCAAGTGGAAGTGCAAACAGCAACGTGCTGTGAACTTTGGACAGATGAAGTTCGGCAGGTGGTCACACTCCCCCTCTGCATTTCCGCACACTCTCCAAGCTCCTCTTTATATCCCTCAGTCGCTCCCTCTCCTCCGAGCTCTCTCCGTCCACTCTTCCTACTCCTCCCTTTCTGTTCTCCCTCTCTCTCTCTCTCTCTCTCTCTCTCTCTCTCTCTCTCTCTCTCTTACCAGTCTGGTCCTCGGTGGTGTCGGCCTCGTGGATCTGGTTGTCGAACCACATGTGGGCCACGGTCATGCGGTTCTGGGTCAGCGTGCCCGTCTTGTCGGAGCAGATGGTGGAGGTGGAGCCGAGAGTCTCTACGGCCTCCAGGTTCTTCACCAGACAGTTCTTCTTGGCCATTCGCTTGGCAGTGAGAGTCAGACACACCTGGGAGGACGGCGGGGGGTGAGGGAGGGGGAGGGAAGAAGGGGAGGGAGGAGGAGAGGCGAGGATGGATGATTGTTAGTCAGAGAGGGGAGAAAGCATGTGTACGCACCGGTGCGTTCAAGTGTTTGTTGCCTGTGAAACCATGCGTGGTGCAGGTGCCTCACAACATATGAGTGTGTTGGACTGTGTGTGTACTTGGTTGGCTGGTTAACAGCAGGTGCACAGGAACAGAAGAATTCGATGAATAGACACATTCCATATGTTGTAAGAGACACATCAACACACATTAATTCAAGCTGACCAAATGACTCGCACAGCAACAAACGCAGCACAAACACACGCACAACTCGTGGTGTGTTTAAATCCAAAGCAACTAAAGAAATCAGTCAGTGGAAGTTAATTTATTTTATGGGACCAGTGAAATGTCGACTGATGGCATTTCAAATGCCAGCTGGCAAACACATCAGCTCACGCTTTGTTTATTGTTGCAGAAAAAAGTTAGATGCACTCCAACATTTATGCAACTTCAACAGTGAGTGATAAATCACCTGCTCTGCTGTATCATTAGAGCTCCAGCTAACACTCACTGACAGTAAACTAGAGTTAGGAAAAGCACAGGTGTAACTAATAACATTGATGATGGCTCTGTTCCATTTAGGTGTGCCAATAAGCTATGACAGTGAGCCAGCAGGCACACCATCAGGGCTGGAGCTGGCTCAAAGCTGCACTAATCAATATGTTTATGTTAACAATGGATCAAATACAAATGCCATCAGGAAACAGCTGCACGAGATGACGAACCCATTGAGAATTTTAAAAACAACAACACACATCTCTGCATTTTCTACTTAGTTCATAGGAGATTTTATGCCTTTTTTAACTCATTATTTTGGATTTCAGGACCGAACACTTTGTTGTTGGATGGCCAGAAAAATGACTCCAAATGAATGGTAATCTTACTCTGTGCCTGCTGGACGTGTGAATAGGCAACCGTTTGCATAACTTATCAGATTACTGTGCCACCAAATAACCAAAAAGTCACTTAATACAGATTTCAATGCAGTGCAACTGTTAATAATGTTATCAGTCACACCTCTTCTTAATATGACCACTGTCAGAAACCTCTATACAGATACTAATCATAATGTAGAAATAAAAATGCATTCAAATTTTTCTTAAATCAAACCACACCGACATATTACACTCCTCCGACCAATCACCTGCCATCTTCATATGACTCTTTAATATGGCTTAGTTTATTTTATTTTAAATAAAGTAAATAAATAGAGTTTATGATACTGTTCATCTTCTATTATCAGAAGCATATTATGGCCTGTCCTTGCTACAAGGGGACCTTGTTTATTGCAAACTGAAGCGCACGTTGTCCTCATGCAGCAGAAACAAGATGAGGGTTTGGTGGGACACAAAATCCCATTAAAACCGTTTAAACTGATTTGCTCCTTTTTTTTAAAATCCAGATCTTTTTTTGGTGATAATCAGACTCTCTCTCTCTCTCTCACACACACACACACACACACACACTACTCACAGTGACAGTAGCCAGCAGTCCCTCAGGCACGTTCGCCACGATGATGCCAATGAGGAAGATGACGGCCTCCAGCCAGGTGTAGCCCAGCACGAGGGACAGGACGAAGAAGCTGACGCCCAGGAAGACAGCCACGCCGGTGATGAGGTGGATGAAGTGTTCGATCTCTATGTTGATGGGCGTACGGCGGACTTCAAGCTCTGACGCCAGCGTGGCAATTCGACCCATCACTGTTCGGTCACCAGTGGCTATCACGATGCCACGAGCCGTACCTGAGGAGGGGGGGGGATTCACTGTTAGTCTCTCTGGACAACAGCATCAGTTAAACAGCTACAGCATGCATTTGTATTTGCTACCAACCATCCGTTTGTCACATGGTGTCTCTTTTCTTTATGAGAGCTGTTTAAACGTGATATCATGAGGTTACAGGTCACAACGTGTAACACTCCCAGCTCTCTGTGTGTGTTTCTCAGGGCAATATGTAAAGAGACAAATGACTTAACAGTGTGTCAGACACTGTGGGAGTTGAGTGCTGTATTTTGTAAACAGGAAGGAGGGTTGATGGCTGGATGAAGAGCGGTGATGGATGGAGGTGAATTACAGGTGCTGGCCAGAGACTGATTGATGGTTGGGTGGACTGAGCAGATGCTGGACTGAGTGGGGCGAAGAAAGAATCCGAATCAGGGAAAATACTAATAATATTATCCATAGACTTTACTTTACAGAAACAATGTTTCTACAATCTCAGTAGAAGCTGAAGACAGATCTGTGGACATTATTTCTGGAAAGAAAATGTTGCTATTGATTTTTTTTGATTGGCTATTAAACCACAAACAGCCTTTCATTTCTCGTGTACAGTACATTGTAGTAGGGTGGAAGCAGAAATCTCAGTCAGATATTTTAAAACCTAGAAACAAACTAGCTGTGTAGAGTTAAGAGAGAAAATATGGTGTGAAAAACACGTTTTGTTTTTTGTGTGTGAACTGATCCTGTAACAACCTACACAGAGTGAGTAACAGACTATAAGACAGCAGATTAAACAAAGCTCTCTACATGTAGATTTCAGCACTGGTATGGTTTTTCTTTTAGAGAACGGATGCAATAAAGGATGAACAAGAAGTCCTTAAAGTGCTAATAATAAAAATAATAATAATAATCTCTAATCACTACAATTTCATGCCAAGTGGGCACACTCCATGTACTGATGAAGATTATGTGATATGATTGAAAGCTTCCGAACAGCTACTAAATGGACTTTGTGGTTCAAAGGTCAAGAATGAACTTTAAATGGCACCTAAATCATCGGTTGACAAATGATGGCATTTACAAACCAAGTATTATTCGATTTTTTAATAAGTTGCACTTATTATTAAAACCTATATTAGAATGTATTTGTAGATATTGATGAAGTGGCAGAGTCTCTTTGAAATGCTTCCTGCATCACCATTCGATGATTGATAGCTACTGGAATACCAAGTAAAATCCCCATTGGTTGAATCTCAAATGGAAACACAAATTAATAATCTTTATGCATTCAAAATTTAATAACATGCAGCGTACTGTAGGATGGAGGGATGGATGTTCTGATTAATCATGCAGTGAAATGTACTGATGGCTGGGCGGTAAAGCTAAACTATGTTTCTCTCCACACGGCTTAAAAAAAGAAAAGAAGAGACATTCAGAGGCGAGAAGAGACCAGATGTGGCCTACTGACCCTCAACACAGTTGGTGGAAAAGAAACAGATGTTGCGGGTCTCCAGGGGATTGTCGTGCGTGAACTCTGGGGAGCGAGTCTGAGGCTCCGATTCTCCCGTCAGGGAGGAGTTGTCCACCTTCGCAGAGATCGGGAGGAAGGCAGAGAGAACAGTGAGACTGAGGGGACAGGAGGGAGCGAGGAGGTGCCGACAGGGTGCAAATGAAAGAAGCAGCACTTATCAGCAGCAAGTGCAGTGATTAACTCTCGTCGTGTCAAAACCGTCTTCTGGTGTTAGTGATTTTTCCCACGTCCCTCTATAGCTGAAGAAATGTATACCACGGATCCCCACAGTCTTATTACACGGCTTCAAAATCCAGTAAGATAAACTCAAACACTAATGATGGTCAAGCTAAAAGACAATTTTGTACAAATGTTCACCCTACAGCAACTGTAAGTATTCAGAAAGAAAGAATAAATTGATGTCAGAGCTAAGTATGGAGGTCTCAGAGGAAGACTGTCATGTCCTGTCACTAACTCATGAGTACAAAGAACAATCTAACTCAGTTCATTAAATCCCAAATCAAAAGCACAAGAAATTGTGTTGGGTGAATATGACCTAAAGGCAAACCACACACTCATGTAGGGTGATGGGACTGCAGTCATAAGACATTATGGGATGTGCTACCCAAACCAGAGCTCTGCAATGTTTGTAAAGTGCATATATCTCACAAAAATATTGCTTGTTGGCAGTGAAAACAAAAAAAGAGCTTGGTGTGACATTGATCCTTCAAAGAAAGAGCAATGGCTTGATGCCATTCAAGGAAAATCACTCAATGGAAACTCTGACCTACTTTTTGAGATTCACAGAATTTGTTTTCTGACAGAAACTGTAAAAAGTGAAACCTTTACATGAATCATGATGCTGCCAAAATAACCCGATTGTTTAAATATGGAATAACTGGAAGTGAGAATATAGATACATATCTCAACAACTATTACAGTGACATTCGTGTTCCCCTGAGGATGAAGCCTACTGAGTTTGGTGAGCCCCTGACATTTCTAGCACCACCTTAACCCTTTATCGGGCAAGTAACTACTTTTGGTAATTTCCGCACGTTAGATATCACGCCCACCCCTGTCTCAGTGAGTTCAAGAATCATGTGGTCTTCACCCAGCCAATCAGCAAAGGTCAACCTACATCACAGGCCATGTGATTGTGGCATTTTTCTTGTATTTCTTATATAAATACACGATATGGTAACTTCATTGGCCTTGATTTCTTTACAGGAAAATGAAAAATTTATTATAAAGATTTATTATTATGCTCTCCAATAACAGCCTAAGGTAGATTTTTTTTTATTTCATAGTACTTCAATGAGTGCCCTATAAAGGGTTAAGGTTGTGGATTTTGGGTGAAATATATGAACAACTGTTGCCACAAGAGTTTGCAACGATATCCAAGAACCCCAGAGAATTAATCCTAACAACTTTGTTGATTCCCTGAATTTTCCTCAAGTGCAATCAGTAGGTCAGAGTTTCAACTGTTTTCAAGTTTGACTGCATGAACATTTGCAGAAAGACAGACAGAAACAAACAAGCAAAGGAAATAAAGGGGAAAGCCAGTTGTGCTACTGTAACCCCACTGAGACCTCCAGGCTCCCCAGGGCTGAGCCCAGCAGCCCCCGCCCCTACCTTGCATCCGCTGGAGGAGATCACTCGAAGGTCAGCTGGGATGCGGTCTCCCCCTTTGATCTCCACCAGATCTCCCTGCACCACAAGCTCAGCATTGATCTGCATCTTCTCCCCCTCCCGGATCACCAACGCTTGCTGGCATGGGGGGGAAGAAGAAGAAGAGGAGAGAGACGAGAAGGGAGAGGCAGTGTGAGGAAGAGAGAGAGAGAGTGAGTTTGGGGAACAGAGACAGGATTTAGTGAGAGGAAGAGAGAGAAGAGCGATAAAAAAAAAAAAAAGGAAGCCGAGCCAGAGGGTGTATGTGAAAGAGAGAGATAGCGAGAGGAAGAGGAATATGAATGAGAAAAGACAGGTAGGGAGAAAAGGAGACAAAGAGGGAGTGAAAAGAGTCTAAATAGATTAAAGAATTAGGCAATCGAAGTGCTAGAGGTGGATAATGCGAGGGGAGTTTTTATGCAAACACTCACAATCCAAAGTTGGCTCAAACATTTATTCTTTCTTTGTGCAAGCTTATTAGGTTTCCACTGAAGTGAGTGTGTAAGCCCTACTTGAGGGACAGCTTATTGATTCAGAAAGCTCTGAGACTACACCAAACACCCATCAACTCACCTGTGGCACCATTTTCTTAAACGAGTCCATGATGCGGGAGCTCTTGGCCTCTTGGAAGTAGGAGAAACATCCGGTGACGATGACCACGGTTGCCAGCACCACGCCCAGATACAACTGAAATGGGGGCAAACCCAAACCACAGGGGGGGGGGGTCTGTGTCATTATCAACTTAGTTTGGTTCATGTAAGGCATGTTCAAGCGTAGGAAAAGGGGATTTACAAACCTCGAAACGCTTTTAAAAACAGCTAAACGCTAAGCGTAGAGAAGAGTCAAGAGCGAGCGAACCCGGTGAAGCCCTCGGCTCAGTGGAAAATGTAAAAGGAAAAGCCAACCTAGTGCTGAATTCTGGTGTACTATTCCTGTCATCTTGGACGGTTCATTCAATGTTAGTCCAAGTGAACATCTGTCGCCCAAAACCCAGACAACCGATACTGAGGCTCTGATCTGTGAGGCCACCCAGAGACCCTTTCAGAAGTGGAGCCCGGCTTCACAGACTTACGGTCGTGTGAAAGCAGGGGACATTTATTTTGGTGTATTTTATTTTCAGTGAAAATGTTCAGTTTTACCAGTGAAAAGCTGTTATGGGTTGAGCTCTCACTGATGCAAACAAGACAGCCAGGCACTTTGGATGAAAGCGTCTGCCAGCTGGTGTACTGTATGTCCTCGACTCCTGGAAAATAAAATTCCTAAACCCTCAAAAGTTTCCTTTTGGAAGGTGCTGCTTTCATTTGACAGCAACAACAGAATGTTTTCCGCTCTTCTGCTTCAATGCCTTTTTATTTTTTCGTGCAAACTCTTCTGAACCAGGAAATACATCTGTATCCTCAGAAAAACACTTTCCAGTGTTTACAACATTTGCCTCCAATTCAGTTTGCAGCTCCTGGTTTCGTCTACACGTGGTTTCTGCAGATTTCAGCTCAGCTCTTTGGCCTCTCCTCGCTTCGGGACACATTTGTTTTTGAAGGAGCAACATGTGTCCAGGCAGGAGACACATTTCGATCTATTTAAAATGGATATTTAAAAAGGACTGAAAGAATGATTTCCAGAAATGAATTTTAAAACATGGCAGCACTTTTAGAAGCTGAAACATGTTGTCAAACGGAAGAAGACAATGTGACCTTTCATCTCAATAAACACATAAAAAAAGAAAAGAAAATTAAGTTTTAATCCGACAACAGCAATGTGTAAAGTTCTGTTAGGGTGGTTTCGTCTTAAATAACTGCTTGTACATTATGCAAAGGCTCAATGTGCCAAAGCTGCAGGCAGCCGGCGCTTGGAGGTGCACCGGAGCATCCAGCTGTACATCTACTCAGCACTGAATGTAGAGATTAAATCATGGGGAGATTAAAGTTATCACGTGTGTGCATGTGCGTGTGTCTATCTACTGTATGTTACTGTCTATTATGCAAGGGTTTAATGCAGTGGGGGGTTTGGAGAGCGCTGAACTATGATTGCATAATGACTCAGAGCCATAAAGCTCAGTATGGATGGCTGCCTGGCTCCATTTGAGCAGCGGTTGGTCTGAGTATTTATCCGTGCTAATGCCAGGAATGATGCCAGTGTCAGCGGTTGTTTTTACGTCACACCCTCTGAGTGGGGGGAGGGACAAGTGTGTACTTGTAATTCTACACTTATGAGGACCAAAGCCTTGAGAGTTGGAATGTGTTTTAAAAGCTTTTAATGTATTTTTTGTCCTTATCCATTTTCAAGCCCTTGGGTTTGCCTCGTTTTCCTCCCCCTTCTGCTTTATTTACTCTTTATTTCCTTTAGTGAACGTTGTGCTCTGTGTTGGTTCTCGTGACCTAATAGTGTTGCCATTTTGGCCAGGACTCTCGGAAAGGAGATTTAGATCTCAAGAGGCCATCCTTCTTAAGTAAAGGTCATAAAAAAAGATCTCGCCACGAGAAACAGAAAAGTAAAGAAAATCCACCACAATGAAAAATTCGGACACTTTCTGTTTTCAACTTTAAGATTCGATTTACGGTTTAAGTAAAGTCATACACATACGTCATACATGTAAGCGTGTCTGAAAAATGTGTGTATATTTATTTGTGTAGGGCTTTGAAATCATTTGATGGCTTGATTGATTTTCAGTGGAATGATGATATCATGTGACACAGTTGCCCAGATTCATCCACAGAAATGATCATTTAAAACACACTCATTTAAGATTTTTGTGCCTAAAAGTTGTATCTTTCTTACACAGCCTTACACCCTTACTGAGAGGGAAGCTGGGCTTAAACCCTCCCCAGTGTGTTACATTATACACACTGGCATTTAGAAATTAGAACATTATGCACGTGTTTTGGAGAGAAGTGAAAGACGAAGCGTCACCTTGATAATACAGGGACACACAGCAAGAGAGTTTCTAAAACATTGGATTTGTAAAGATGCTCCTTCAGTGGATCTAAAAGACAAAACCAAGAGATTATTATAGAGATGCTGACCAGTCATCTGGGCTGGACGTCCTTCTGCCCAACAAACAACCCTGGAACTGACTTAAATCAGTGACTTGAATGACCTCAATAAAACAAGGAGAAAAAAATGCTTTGTTTTAAACGTGTGAATAGTTTTGTTTGGTCTAATGTATAATGTTGCATTCAAACATGAATTAGATCATTTTATATGTGATTTTTCTGCATATTTACCACATTTTAATGTTTTCTTTTACTTTTAACATTTGAACATTTGACACTGCTGGAAGAAGACTCAGGGTATAGTTTAGAATTGGGTTTAGGTTAGTGAGTGTATATGTGCAGTGTATAAGTCTGTACACTGTGTTTATATTTTATCTGCCTATATACGTATCTATATATGGAAATATATTCTGATAATGCTTATGCATGTGTGTGCGTGGCTTTATTTGTGTCTACTGTACCTGCATTAATACAGTAGCTGTTGTTCCCTGCACCTCTCCCTGCGTGTGATTAATATGTAAGGTGTGTGCTTGTACATATGCGTGCATGTTTTACAAGCCGTTTCTCACATTGTCATTGGGCGCCTTGTCCTCTGTGGCCACCTGGATGCTGTAGGCCAGGAAGCAGAGGATGGCGCCGATCCAGAGCAGGATGGAGAAGCCGCCGAACAGCTGACGGCAGAATTTGACCCACTCCGGGGTGGTGGGGGGAGGGGTCAAGGCGTTCGGACCGTCCCTGGCCAGAACCTCCACCGCTCTGGTGTTGGTCAGGCCCTGAAGGAGAGCAATTTTTTTTAGGAATGAATGTCTTTCTGCATGCACTGGGAATCTTATTACAACACAACGGCCCCATTTTCACCGCGGCTTAAAAAGCAATTTTACTGCTACAGATGCAGAACATCAAGTATTCCTGCTTGGCCTATTTAACACCACTAATACAATAGACTGGGTGACTGTCCTCATCTAACGTTTTATGCCCTAAAACTGTTGGCTGTAACTTTATTTACCATTTTTCCTGACTTTTTGCCCAATAGTGTCAAAGTGTAATTTAGAGAGAATCCACGTAAACACCTGAAATACTATAATTTAATTATATTGGAAACAATTTGGCTCTCTTTTAAGCTTCAGCTGCTTTTTGACATTTTAACAGCTTGTGATATTTTTAGAGCACCCCAGCTTCTAGTTTTTTCAAACACTAATCTTAAGAAGATAAAATCAGTTTCACTACACCTGCAATGTCAAACTTAAGGTAAGCGAGACACGTGTTTACAGGATAAAGACTTTTGTGATGTGTTTGTATCTGCCTGTGTATGGGAGTGTACGAGTTGTTGCATCAAAGTGGTGTGTGTGTGTGTGTGTGTGTGTGTGTGTGTGTGTGTGTGTGTGTGATTGAGGGATTAAAGATGAATGAGGCTCAAGGTGAGCTGGGGATGCAGTGTTGGATCTAACTTGACCAAAGCAATGCTTGGTCTCGGTGTGGATGTTTCCAGTACAGGCAAGCAAAGATTATACCTCTGCAGGAGACATTACAACAACTCTCTGTTGTGTGTTTGTGTGCGAGTGTGCATGTGGAAATGAGGCCCGATGTGTTTGCGTGTCGTTACCCGTGCGAGGTGCATTCCATAGCGTTTTGCCAGATCATCCAGCTCTAGTCTGTGGTCGTCCTGCAAGGATAAAGGATTTTTGTTTGTGCTTCAGCAGAACAGAAACAGTGATTGCTTCATGTTAATTGCCCAGTCAACATATTTTAAAGGGAACTCGTCTTGGAAACATCATGAATGGGAAACTGCCCATAGTGTTTTACAGGAAGTGTACTTTTTTTCATTGTGATATTCAGCCCAATATCACAACTGAAGCAGTAAGACTGCAGCTGTAAAGGGAAGTTTAATAACTGACGGGGGTAATGGTCAAAGAGATCATGAGGGCGTAGCTTTGATGAACTGCACACCTCCTCAGAAATGCTTTATTCTCTCTATCTGACACGCTTTATATATATATATATATATATATATAAATAAATAAATATATATATATATACATATATAAAAAGCATTCCTCATGAATCATATGATTCATTCCTCATCTCAGATCAAAGAGGTCAAAGAGTGATGTCCACTCTCCCTGCATCTCCAACTAGTGCTGAGTAAACGGTCTGTTCTCCAGCAGTGAAACTGTGATTTATTGAAAACTGTAGGTTTGCTGTAAAAGAACACTTTTTTTTAAAAAGAGCATGTAATGTATGTTGTGTTTCTAGATTCATTCTGTTTGTTTTATTATTCCTGTGCAACCGGCCAAATGCTACCTGGAGATATTCCCACTGTAGCTAAAGAGGAGTTTGGTATTGTAGCAACAGAAAATGCTGCTACCAGCTGTCAGGATGCTGTCAGTCCCACAGAATAAAGCGCTACTTTATTCTCAACAATGCGAGAGACAGAGATCCACAGCAGCCTCGCAGGACCACAATGAAATGTAGCTGCAAGTGACTTTAGCCACAATCAAGGACAAGCCCTAGCGTTCACAAAACAGTTAGTTAGGCTTTATTTATATACCCCTTCACCCAATATTGATCAGCCATTGTCTGGTGGGTGTTTATAGGATTTCTGGGACAAAAATGTAGGAATTCACTAACTGAAGAAGTGCACGAGGCAGACTCATCAAAGTAAAACACAATACTTAATCACAAAACTACTCCTAAGTGTTGGCAGCATCCAAGGAAGTCTTTTCTTTAATCAGTCACAGGCCAGCTTGATAATTGACACGAGCTGCTTTATCAGAGATACTGCGTGCAGCAAAACTTACCCCAGTTTTCATGGGCATCGCTCGGCTGCGTTCTGACAGCACCTCAAAGAGCTACAGCTCTGCATAAGACAAAAACTCTGCACTACACTGCTGGTGGCCCACAAATTATTCAGTATCTTTCTGAGTACAAAGAAGAGCAGCCAGAGGGTGGTAGAACTGATAGGAGGGGACCGGCTTGGCTTAGATCGTCTACAAGTGACTACACTAAGCAGGTTGGATTGCCATTTTGTTTACGGGCCACTGTTTTCATTTATAGCCTTGTTAAATAACCTGGTGTCTTTGGCGTAACGCTATTTGGGGATCGTTTGGCAGCAGCAGCGATGGAATCAATCACTGTGCAGAGTGAGTGTGGGTCGGAGCAGTGACAGCTTGTTTTTTTTCTTACCAAGGACACCTCCTTCTTCAGCTCATCCAAATCCCGGTCCTTCTTCTTCCTCTTCCCTTCCTTCTCGGTACCACACTGGAGGGAAAGAAAGATAGATTACCATACACGAGGCCCGTAGGCTATCATCCCAAACCTCCACAGGAAGTAAGTGGGAAAAGTCACATGCTCGTAGCCACATTGTGCGTAGCCATTTACATTCACAGCCACGTAGTACAACATCAGCGCGAGCACAATGGACTTTGTGTACACTGGTTCATTTCAATCTCCCGGCACTATTGGCAAACCATTCACCGGCTACGCAGGAGAAAATATCTCGTCTCACAGTGCGAGTTCCTCATTTGTGAGAGCGAGAGTGTGATTGTCATGAACAGTTGGAAGAATGGTGCATCATGGAAATCATCTGCTGCTGTCAGTCTGCTCTTAGCACCACGTGTGCATGTCAGTGCAGGAGGGATACACGAGGAGACCGAGAGGAGAGTGTGAGCAAGTGACACAGTGAAAAAGTAATCAAAAAGAGCCAAAGAGGGAGCACAGAGCCGATGGAGTGCCTGAAATGTGTCTGGCATAGCAATTTCCTCCCACGGTGCGTGAGGAAGATTACCAGCCTGTCATACCATAAAGCTAAATGGAATGGGCCTGATGGAGAGAATAAGAGCAAAATTACGTAATTATCCAAATAAACAGCAAGCCCAGAACAAAACTTATTAAGGAGCAAAGCCATCAGCCAGAGACGTTACTGTCTGAAAAAAAGAAAGTCTGATACTCAAGAGATATCAATGCCTGCAGGCGCGTTTAGAAATCTCAGTACTTTTCCATGATGCATGTCCACGCCATATGCTGTTACTGCACATAAGCTACAGGAGGAACGCAGAATGCCATGTTCATACTTTCACTGACGACAAGAAGGGCTTGTTAGAAAAAAACTGGGAGATAAGAACAACAAACAACAGATTCTTTAAGAAAATGAGGAGAACTTACCCCTTTGCCCATGCTGGACGTTCAGGCGTCAGCAGGTTCTAATGTGAAGGACAGCGCTCAGGGGTCCTGCCACAGCTGAGACCTCCCGCCCCCACCCCTTGTGGAAGACACTGGTGGCTTTTTTTGGGCCTGGCACCCCCACACCAAGCATCCCGTTCCCTCTCTTCTTGCTCGCTCCTGTCAGGGTAACCTGAGCTATACAACCCCTCACCCCCACCACGTCCCTTCACACTACTCTACTCCTATCGCAGGGTTTCTCTGCACCACCACCCCCACACTCTGACACACAGAGGGGGTTTCTGTGTGTGTACCTGCACCTGCTCAATATGTCCCCCCCCCCCCTCACAACACACACACACACACGCTTCCACGGAGAACAACAGCCCATCAATCACTGCTGCCAACACAACAAATGAAGCCCTGCTCTCTACATAACACGCAGTATTTATAACAAATGTGATAATGAGGGACCAATTTGGCCCTCAAGATTAATAATGAAAAGGAAGCGGAGTATTCAGCCGCTTGGATTCTGAGCACAGACTGAATCCTCAGGTCTGTTCTGCAAGTAAATCCTGTGAGAACCCGTTTAATCATTCGTTAATTGATCCTCAAAGATGTTAACTGTTAACAGTATTTTACTGCTTATTCTTCTGCTTGAATTCAAAGTGACTCGCAGCCGGTGCAACGCTGCAATTAGCAGTGAAGGTCCAACACATTCAGAACATAAGGCGGGTCATCACCACTGCGCCCACACAACAGATGCAGCACATGATCCCGTGTCAGATAAGTACCAAATGTCTTCTTACGAGTTACCAGTTGCTTTTAGAGCCGTGTTGGACTCTGCTTCTTTGCTTCTAGTCTTCTATGAGCTGTGTACTTTAATGTATGTGTGAGCCCTTGTAGTGTTCTCCTCTTCAAGGTTTAGTTTTTTCAAACTAAATTGTTTTTTCAAGGGTGTGTTTGCTTGGTTGTCCTTAGCACGTCTATGGTAAAAACAACAACAACAAAAAACAGCATTGCAGATTCTGTATGAATAAACTTCAAACAATGTACATATTTGAATTTTAACAGTACGATAAGCCAGAGAGGTAATCACACAGGTCGATGTAAACCTGAGTGGGTCAAGAGGCAAGAGAATAAGAAAGTTAACACTATGTAAAGTATTGTAGTCTGTAACTTAAAGTGGGACTACAAATAACCACTTCTCCATTTCTGTTAACTGGTGAACTTTTGAGCTGTTGCTAGGCTAGGCTAGCTGTTTCCCCCTGCCTCCAGTCTTTATGCTAAGCTAACAGTCTCCTGTGCCAGCTCCATATATAATGTGCAGACATGACTGGTTTCATTGTTCTCATCCTACTCCCAGCATGAAAGGAAATATGTGTACCTCCCAAATCATAACTTAATGAATATAATTATCATAATCAATTCTACATAATGTAACTTTAAAGCCGATGATGTGTAGGATTTCAACAATTCTTACTTTGGTGACTCCAAACGGTCATTCTGTGCGGTAGCTGAGCAGATCGGTAGGCATCAGTTAAAGACTATGGTTGTACTGTGTGTGTGTGTGTGTGTAACTGTATGATTATGAGGCAGCAGAGCATATCTGAAAAGGTTGTGCGTTCACTGAACCCAGCCTGCAGAAGTCCGAAAAAAATATTCCTTTCAGAAAATTATACCTAATTTTGTCACCCTGTAAAATGTGAAAGGGTTGTAAATGGTCACAGAGCATTTACTTTCAGTTAATCAACATTACTTTTTCGTAGTTGGGTACCACAGGGCATGATGGGGTGAAAACATTTTAGTCCTCGCATGCTGCCATGAAGCAGGAACTTTAAAGTACGTTTTATTTAGGTTTAAAATATATATACCTGGTAGTCATTGTTCACCATTTAAAACCTCCGGATTACGTCCTCTTAAATGTTCTTATTGTGTATGCAAATGTCTTCAGATAGCTAAAACGGCGAGTGCTATTCTATCACCAGCTTTACTTTCATGGCAGCCATCAAAATTCACATTTAAAATGGGGGGTATCTCAGTTCGGAAGCACTTTCTTCTTTTGCAAAGTTAAATGTAAAGTATGTGTTGGCAGAGGCGTTTGTGACGGATTTGCACATTGCTTGGAAGTGAAAGGAAGAAGACTGTAGACATTTTCGGCTTGGTTTACTTTGTCTTCCGTTGACAACAGCTGCGCTCAGGGCTTTAATATTTATTTACGTTCCCTTTACAACATATTACACAGTCATCGAAAGGTGTTAGTGCTCTGGAATTATCACAAGCATTAAAATAAATGTAAAAAAAATTAAGAAGCTCCAGTCATTTCAAATAAAGGAAGGTTATTGTGCAACTATGACTAACACAGTTCATAATACATAGAAAACATTAAAAGGCATTTTAATGCTGTTTGTCTTATATCAGGTGTCTGTGTGGCTTTGCTGAAAACAAAAAGAAAACATTCAAACTAATCCATGTGACTGGATAGTTAAACAGCGACTAGTGAAACAGATCCAGTTATAAAGATGTGGACTTTAGCACCTCCATTCCCGTTATGAATTTTAAAGTAACATTCAAGTCTACACTATCCACCCTGCATATCAAGCACGCAGATCGCAATCCATCTTTGGCTCAGGGTTGGGGAAGGAGCACCTTTAAAAGAAAGCTCTGGGGGAAGAGCACGCTCTATCTGTAGTGATACATATGGATTTGTGGCTTGGCTTAACACGCCAGATAAGTCTCTTCCTCCAAAGCTTTCTCCCACAGCAAGCACCTTCCCTCCCCCTTTTTCATTTTTCTCCCCAGCCACATCGCGCTGAATCTGAGGCTAACCGAACCCTAATCCACCCCTCATCTTCCCGCCGACGCCGCCACCGACAACCTCGATTTCCCTTCGTCTCGGAATAAAACGTGCACCGAAGAGACAGCCACACAGTACCTTCAATAACACACAAGGTCAGAAATATAATGACATATTCCACTGAATACAATTACATTTCTTCCCTGCATCAGTAAACATGTTCTTACATGCGGAGACATGTAAAAAATGTCTGAGAACATTATTTGCTTTACTTAGGGTGACATACTGTTGTTGTTTTTTTGCTTTATATCAAATCTCATTTTTAACACTCTTAACTAGACACACATATACATAAAACACGCGTCGGATTTGTGACCGGAAGAGAGCTAGCTAGATTATAAGTTTCTGTTTGGCGTCTTCAGTGAGAACTAAAGGCGGATTTCTGCCCATGTGTTTCCTTCCTTTGCCAGTAGGGGGCAGAGGAGAGCATTTTGGCATTCGAACCAGCAGAAATAAGACAGTAAGGGGTTGGAGGAAGGAGGGAAGGCGGGCTGGCAGGGCACATGCCTTTTTGGGGGAGGTGACGTGTTGAAGGGCAAGCGAGAGGGCGTTCGACGATCATTGGGCAAGACCGAGGGAGGGGAGAGAGACCAGAGCCCATAACCGAGTTTAAAAAAGAGAGGAGAAGGACAAGGAGGAGGAAAGACAGAAGAGAGAGGAGAGAGGAGCAGAGCATTGAGCTGTAGGCCTGGCAGTCAGATAAGAAGAGGCTTAAAGAGTGGAGTGGATTGTGTGTAGGCCTTTTCTGTGGGGGAATAATGCAGTGCAGAGTCACTAGACGACAGGAAGAGGAACAGATAAAGGAAGCCAAAGACGCAAGGACAGAGGGAACGAAACAGGGGGTTGGAGGGAGGAGGTGAATCCCAAGATGGAGGGCACAGATGAAAAACACAGGAGCGAAGACGGCAGAAGAGGCAGGGAGGGAGAGAGGAAGATGTGGAGAGAGATATCTCGTTACCAGCACGTGCGAAAATAATTAGCCCTGGGTTGGAGAGGAGAAACACGCGGGCGGATTAACTGCAGCTAAAATAACTCGTTGCACGGACGTTGCACCTTCTTCCTGGTAAGCCCTTTTGTCAGACTCCTGACTCCGTCCGCCAGCCCTCGGGCCGTGACGTCATTCCAGGTCGTCAGTCGCCGGCCGTCGAGTCAACAGCGGACAGCCTCGTGCACTCAGGCACAAACAGCACAGCCGGCCCCCCTCCCCCCCCCCGGCGGCCCGCCGGGGGGGGGGGGGG
>JAVQJD010022153.1:0-11734 GCA_036023655.1 Nannoperca australis
ACTGACGGCATGTTGCCAAGCTGTCACTCCGATCAAAACTGGCCAATAGAAACGTCTTTCAGCGTAGGTCCCGGCCACGGAATAATGCGGAACCGGAAGCACAACTTTTAGATTCGCAAGCAAAACTTTTAGATTCGCAAGCAAAGCTTTAGGGTTCGCAAGCAAAAGTGTGGAAAGTTTCTCTCTCAAACCATTTTTTTGACTGCTTTAAAAAGAAATTATCTCCATACAAATGTACATACTTAGTGGAAGCATGCATTTCTATAGGGACAATTTTGTTTTGTGTTATTAGGTATCGCATGGTGATTGATAAAAAATATGAATTGTTACGTTACCACAATAAGTGACTAGGGACACTAGAGGGCAGAAGCAAGTAAGACATTGCACATGTATTAATACAGAAAATACTCATGACCAAACAGGTTTAGAGGTGTATTAAAATATGGTATATTATTAAGAGCTTGGCATGTATATGAAATATATATAAATTGCTTTTAAACTAATTCTGATTAGATATTAAAGCAATTTTTTCTGTTCTGCTCTTTTTTTTTTCATTTTTATTTTAGTATTCATGCAATTAAGGAATGATTTAACTGATCTGTTATATTTATATGTGTCAAGGTGTTTCTCTCATCTCATCTCCCGACTTTTTGTGCCTAACATTTTATTCCTGATAAGCCACGTCGTACATCTGCAACTTCACCGTTTATAATGGTGTATTGACAATTCAAAACTCACTAAACACAACAGACGGGTGTGCAGAGGTAAATGTACCCACCACCCAGAGGAGTAATACAGGTGGAATCTTATAGGATGCCTTTCACTGGTTTAAGTGGTGAGTGAACACTAATTATCTTGCTGTGTGTGTGTGTGTGTGTGTGTGTGTGTGTGTGTGTGTGCTTGCATTTAGGACCTGAACAGTCGTGCTCAGGCAGAAGTGACTATCAGAGAAGCACTGAGGGAGCTGGATTTGTGGGGAGCTGCAGCTACGTTCAACCTCACCGATTATACAGACAACAGCAGGCGCACTCTCACCCTCATCAAGGACTGGAAGGATATAGTCAACCAGGTAGACACACGGGCACACAGAAACAATCAAATATGGACTGTATATGAACACAACACACTCTGTGCATAATGTCACAATGAGTCAGTTAGTCTTAGGCAGTCACTAAACCTTATTAAGTAAAGCAAACTACAGTTTATTCTAACTGTACTGTAACTACTGTTTTACTTTTATTGGCTATACTTTGATCATAACACACTTGTGCAAAGCACATTACATGTTCTCAAATCTGAAGGGCGTTTTACTGTTTTCTGGTAATTCTACATCCTCACTAACTGCTCTCAGCCTGACTGACGTGCCTGCAACCAAGGGATTCCTCAGCATCTGCCCTCCGTTTTGAGTAACTTCTAAACACCATCTTTGCAACAGGTCACATGGATACCTTCCTGCACATAGCCCTCTGTAATAAAAAATCACCTTCTCCCTATTCAGCCTAATCCTGCTTTAGATTTATGTAAATAATATACCAGTACAGTGTGACCCAGGATGTGACTGCTTCAATGTTTTTTATTGTAGCTGACTTGACTGAGTCACTCCTTATAGGATGGGGAAGCTGAAAAGATCTCTCATTCTTGGTTACTTAACGAGAGAATGCCGTATAGTTGAATGCAGTCTGAGAAGGACTAATTTAAATTTGATGCACTAAAAGATTTATTAAGCAATTTAACACAGCAGTTAAAATGTGAGGGCTCAATATTTTCAGGATTTTATTTGAAAAAACAGTAATAAAATGCTTTTCAGTTTTAAGCACAACTGTGGACTCCACTCCACATACTGTATGTACTTTCTGAAACATTTTAGTCATGATGCTGGTCATGGTACAGAGGTATTTTTTCACAACATTATTAATGATTTACTGCAGATGCTGCTCAATCCTTGATTCCTCTGATCCTTTAATATAGTTTGATGTTTTCTACCCCTTACTAACCAGGTGTGAGTGTGGAGATATTTTGTGGGGGGAAAAAGGTAGTGATTCGGATGAACGCCTGACTGAATTATGTACTGCAGTTTTCATAAGCATGTCTTATTATGTATTTATATATAAATGTATATAAAGTTATCTCTAACGCTTCCCTTTTCTCCCTCCGATAAAGGTGTAAGCGCCTCCGCATAATTTTGTTTAATTAGATAGTATACAAAACTGAAGAATGTAAGTAGTAAGCAATGCTTTAAACAAATGTAATCATTTGGAAAGGCTCCTTGTTTCATTATTTTTGATAATCATTACTTAATCATTACATTACAGGCAGGTCAATTAAAGAAGCTGACTTCTACTGACCACTTAGTAGATAAGCTTGAAAGGCATGAAAACATCTTCAGGAAAATGCCAGCATATCTACTGGCACCATTAAGGTTTAGCAATCACTGGGTTTATCACTGCTCTGTGCCCATTCAGGTGGGAGATAACCGCTGTCTGCTACAGTCTCTGAAAGACTCTCCTTACTACCACAGCTTCCAAGACAAGGTCAGGTCTAAGGCTTGAATCTGTGAATACACTTTTAATTTTGAAAGATTACAAGATACAACATGTGTTTACTTAATCAAATTAATTGTTGTAGTGTTGTATTGGTGCATGGTTCTTGTCATTAGTGGTTCACCCATATATCAAGATTTACCGTAGTGAAGCAGCACTAACCAACGTTATGTGTATGTTCAGGTCAGCCTGTGGGAGGTTCGTCTGTCAGATTTAGACGAGTACCTGCTGAGTCTAAATGCCATCCAGAGACGTTGGATTTATCTGGAGCCTATATTTGGACGAGGGGCATTGCCCCGGGAGGAGGCCCGCTTCAAACGGGTTGATGAAGACTTCAGGTACTCTGTGTGTGTGTGTGTGTGTGTGTGACTACATTACATCACATCTAGAGCTTTTGCTCTATATTGCAAATTGGTTGGTCATATATAGATCGGTTAAATTTGAGAGATCACAACACTGCCAACTCCCAGTCTAAAATGAAGTATTATACTCTGGATGTGAATATTAACAACATATTTAAGCATAAAGTCATTTAATATACAGCTATACAGCTATATCCTGTACACATGGTAAAGTATTTGGTTGCTTCGTAGCACATACCTGTATGTTTTGATGTACTATTCATTTTCTGTTTAAGTTTCAAGTTTATTATGGCTGATATTCAGTATACTACAGTACACTAGGATGGTGTGTCTTTTGCTGGGAGAAATTGACAAATTTGATTTGTATTACAGACGGAATGTGTTGTATTCACATTCAGTAACAAAACACGTTCTCCATATGTGTAACAGGTCTATAATGTCAGACATTCAGAGAGACAACAGAGTTGTTTCACTGAGCTCAAGGGCTGGCATCAGAAACTCCCTGGTCACCATACTGGACCAGCTACAGCGCTGCCAAAAGTCACTCAATGAGTTCCTGGAGGTACACACACACACACACACACACACACACACACACACACACACACACAGTTGCACAAATGCATTTTTGTGTGCAAAGAGTACATATGTGTAACATGGGGAGGCATCACAACTTCTTTTTGTCTTTTGTGTGTGGTTGTTGTAGGAGAAGCGCACTGCCTTCCCACGTTTCTATTTCATAGGAGATGATGATCTGTTAGAGATTCTTGGTCAAGCAACCAACCCAACTGTCATCCAGTCACACCTCAAGAAACTCTTTGCAGGTCAGAAACTCTCTGTTTTGTTCTCCTCTCTTTCTTGTATCCGTTGTATCGTAGCACGTGTTGTTGGGCAGTGAAGGTCATCTGTGTGCGTAATATCTGTGCAGGCATCCACAGTGTTGTGTTTGATGAGCAGTGCCAGCACATCGTCGCCATGTGTTCCTTGGAGGGAGAAATAGTGTCGCTCAGAAACCTCATACGCATCTCCAGCCTCGTAGAGGTAAAGCTGTTGTTCAGAGTTCGCTGTGAATGTACACACTGTATGTTTGGTGCTGGATGTACAGTGCATTTGATTGGACGATTGAAGCTTTGTATGTGTTTGTTTCAGTGTGTCTAAAAAAGAACATATTGTATTTTTTTTAAATACTGAAAAGTGTATTTTATGTTTTTTTCTTCTTTCTAGGTGTGGCTAAGTGAGCTGTCTGATGAAATGAAGGAGACTCTGAAACACCTGCTGTATGAATGTGTGTCAGCAGGGAAGAAAGGGGAGGTGGACCCCTCACGCTTCCCATCACAGGTACACAAACACTATTTATAAAATCCATTTAAATTTGTTCAATATTTCCAAAGGCTTTTTGAGGTAGCAAAAATGCTTCTTCAATCGCAAATCAAAGACCACATATGTCAGTTATTTGTGACCCAGGATGTGAAATAACAGACTTTTACTGTGAAAGCATTTTCTCAATTACTCTGAAGTGTCTGAACTTGCTTATTTTTGGTGTAGATTTTGTGTCTGGCTGAGCAAATCCAATTTACTGAAGATGTGGAAAGAGCTCTAAAAGAGCAAAATTTGCAGCAGCTGGAGCTGGAGCTCAATGCCAAATTAGAACACTACACTACAGTGGACACCAGTTCTGACGATCAAGCTAACACAGGTATTTCCAACTGTGAATATGTGTCCTTTGAAGCTGGTGTAACTTCTCCCAGAACTGCACAAAATACCAATGTGATTTTCATATTACTTCCTTTAGATTACGTTGAACAAATGCTACTAGACAGAGAAGCTTGGCAAGTCTCTTCATTCCAGCATTAAAGAAATACTGAAGTTAAAATGCAATTTTAAACCAACAGCAGCAATTTAGGGACATGGTCCACCTGACAAATGTTGCTGAAATAAATATTGAGTGGTTGTTCAAAGCTCCAATTCCACTTACTTGGTTTGAATTTGAGTATTTTCTGCAGCCGATTCCCTTTAAACAAACCTTTGTGTTGGTAATAAATGCACACCAGGTTTTGATTGTTATAAGCTCTCTGTCTGTTAACCCCTGTTTTACTCCTGTTTATTTCTGAGTGTTCTTTTTGTCTCCTGTTTTTTTTTGCTTGCTTATCACATTCCTGATAATATTAACTTCTCCAAATTGCTGTGCTGTCTTTATAAACAGTCGTTACTTTACACTTGCTTTTTATTCCACTATCAGACTCCCTCTTGTGTTGTTAATACTTGAGCTCTGATGAGAATCTCGGGTTGTTAGTTCGGACTGAGAGATTCATGCCGAATGACTGCCCTTGTGTGAATCTCTTGATAGCCAGTAAGACACAAGAGGCTGCAAAAGGGCAATACCCTTTAAAGTTGCAGATGCAGTAGCTGGCAGGCTAATTTAATGACTTGGTGCTGAATATATAGCTACATAAATGCATAACAGAGGAGTTTCACAGAACTTGAATTTTGTTAAAAGGACTTATTCATGCATGCGATGAAACGCTTCTTCATAACCCTGGTAGTGGCATCATTTCATGGGACATTGCTGCCAAATTCCAAATTTCTCTGTCATGAAAATGTATCCATGAAAGCAATTGTTTTACTCGCACAAAAGTGTTACTTTGGGCCAAATTATCTTCTTCAGTTACTTTTTGACATGGTAGGGTACCAAAGGTGCGATGGAGGTGATTCAATTTGCACATACTATGGTTCATTTTGTGACTGTCTTGCAACTGAAGCTACCAACCATTTCCATGATAACATCACATTAAATTACTGGCCCACTTAAAACAACCAGGTAGGCTGAAGAGGCTTCGGAGTAGCAGTGCTGATTAAAGCAGCCAAAGTACTGCCAAGAAGGATAATCTAATTACCCAATCTACATAAATGGGCCATTAACCCAGGCCGGGAGTGGGAGCTTTCTCCCCTTTTGGCACAGAGACGTGACAGGATGGTGTACATTTTGTAATTTTTAGGCTTCTGGGGCTAGGCTGATATCACTGATGCATTCTTACACACAAGGAATTCAAAGCGTCTTCCTAGCACCAAACAATTGGACCCACTATCATTTACTAAATTAAATCTCAACTTCAGAGATGTCTGTAGAAAAGTAATCCACAGAAACTATTTATGATTCAAAGATGGACTGCATTTTTGTGGTTGTCGCTGGAGTAAAAAGAAATTCTATTGATTATATATGGGCCTTTAAACTAGTCATTTTTATATATGCATATTTGTATGCATAAATAAACATATTTAGTTAGAATCCCTAGTTAGGATTCCTTTTTACGTATTATCTTTACTATATTGTTTATGAAGTACAGAGGGTGCTAAATAATTAGTCACAGTAGTTAATAACAATGACACTGTTTCCAAAGTGCATATTTCTGCATTTTGTGCAGTGATTCATGACAGTATTGGTGCTACTGACTTTCCAGAATGTCAGTGTGGCTATATTCATGTCTGACAAAATGTTCCTTTCTGAACTGTTTAAATATTTCACCTGAGATGTTGGGTTTGTTTACACAGTGAGTGGTCCTATTTATTCTTCCCGCCAATCAATACAATTCTGCATTCTCACTGACGAAAGCTGCTGTTTTATCGTAACATAAAAGCTATCGCAGTTCTCTCTGCTTACAGTTAAAGCCTATAGTCTATTCAAAGCCAAGCAGCAAAAACAGCACTTGTGGGGTTATCTTAAGACCTGGGGTTAATATTATACTCCAAGAGTCTTTCATATTTAATGAATTCAATGAATTGATCAAGAAAAGGGAGACAGAGAAAATTAGATTATAGAGATCTTAAAGAGGCTTATACAGCAGCATTATTTGATAATACAAAAGTTAGTGCTTAATCTTGTGCATGTGTATCTTATTACAAATGCCAAATAGGTTTGGCCTGGTTGAATATTGTATATGTTTACAAAAATGATCTTGTGATCAAGTTTGTTATTTGCGTACCTTGCCCATCTTTCTGTACAGTGTCCAGTGTCCTGCAGCTGAAGCTGAAGGCCTTGATCCTGGATATTATTCACAACATCGGTGTGGTGAAGCAACTTAACCAGGCAGGGGTTACAGGTCCTGATGCCTGGGCCTGGAAGAAGCAGCTTCGCTTCTACATGGGAACAGACAAATGCTGCCTCATACACATGGTGGATGCACAATTCAACTATACATATGAATACCAGGTGTGTAAGCATGTAGATATAAGTTGGATACACTCTTCAGTTAACCCTTATTAGGTATTTTTGTTGTGAACATTCAGAATATAAACTCAAAAAATAACTCCAAAGTGGTAATTTAATCTGCTTAATAGCTCTAAATTCATTTAGACTTGAAAAGAAGGAAAGAAACAACTATTTTCAACTCATTTGTGCAGTTAGAATGAATTGATAAGTGAGTAAAATTATTAATTAATTGCTCAAATTAGATCCGCACATTCTTTGTAGACTGACTTACTAATTAGTTGACTCACATTAATGATTCACATTTTAGCCACCTGTAATGTTTTCTGTATAATCAAATACTGTGCATGCAATTTATATTTTCTTACTGCAATTCTTCATCGAATACATCAGAAGTGCTCATACATGCACTGTCTATTTTCCAAACTCTCATAAATAAACATACTTACATACCATAGTCACTTGTAGTATCACACAATGTAACATCAGACACCAATACAAATTTGCACATGCTTTACTTAACCCAATCCACAACAACAATTCAGTTATAGATAGTTGCATATCTGGGCATCAGTGTGATATTGTAAACAGGAAGACTGTTCAGCTTAAATATACAGGTTACCTACCTTATCAAGTACCTCCACTGATGCCACCACAATCCACTGGTTTCAGTAGAGAATTTTAATGGTACAAGATCTTGAATGCTGTGAGAAATTGCCATCTTGTTACTCATTCAGGGTATTTTTTATGATCCAGGAATATACTTGTACTTCTTATTTTTTACCTTTTGGGGGCACTGCGTATACATAGATGAGGAGCACCGAAGAAACCTTGGTTTGTTTCCCCTCAGCAGTTCCTTTAAAAAAACACAAGCTAAACTCGCTCATTTTAATTTTCTTTGCCTCTTCTTCATTTGTTTTTCATTCCTATCTTTCTTAATCCATCGTCTGTCTGTTTGCCTTTTATCCTCTACTGGCTTTTCCCCCTCTCTTGTGCCCCTCTGCCCTTTCCTCACTCCCCATATCTTCTCACTGTGTTTCTGTCTGTTTCTGTCTCAATTTATTGCTCCCTTTTTTGTCCATCCTATCTCTCCTGTCTCCCAGGGGAATGCGGCTAAGCTGGTGCACACTCCACTGACTGATAAGTGCTACCTGACTCTGACCCAGGCCATGAAGATGGGGCTTGGGGGTAACCCCTATGGACCCGCTGGCACAGGCAAGACTGAGTCGGTCAAAGCCTTGGGGGGGCTGTTCGGACGCCAGGTGCTGGTGTTCAACTGTGATGAGGTATAAAGATGCTCCTAGAGAGTATGTGACAGGTTTAACATGTCAGCCCAAACTTTATATAAGTGATCATTATTCTGAGACCATCATACATATTCAGTGAACAAAACAACACTGGTAATTGGGAACAACTGCTAATGAGAACACATTTCTGGTTTGCATCCGTCTGTTTTTCAGGGTATCGATGTGAAGTCAATGGGACGAATCTTTGTGGGCTTGGTGAAGTGCGGAGCATGGGGCTGCTTTGACGAGTTTAACCGCTTAGAGGAGGCAGTGTTGTCTGCAGTTTCCATGCAGATTCAGGCCATTCAAGACTCTCTTAAACATCACAAGAACACATGTGATCTGCTGGGAAAGGAGGTCAGAAAATAAGAATAGATACAGACTAACACATTGATGTTTCTAAGTACTGATGCCAAACATTGATTATTCACTATATATATTGTTTTACCTTCAACCTTCAGTCCTCTGATGTAGTGGTGCAACGGATCGCAGTTGATTGATGATCCACACAGATCTCCCCCCTTGACAAAAAAAGGGTGGTGGACAAAACTGTAACAGTGTGTAGACATTGTGCGACGAGATAACCGTATAATAATGGTAACACATCAGTGACGGGAAAGTTCTTTAATAAATAATTAAATAATGGATAACAAAGTTATTTGTCTCAGTTCTTTTCTTTTCTTATCCGAGAAATTATCCTTGACTCCAACCCGTGATCCGATCCGAACCATGAGTTTTGTGATTCGTTACACCACTAGTTGAATTGGCCATATATCATCAGGCAATCAATCAAACTGTATTCGTGTTAGTATAAAACACATATTAATGCGAATAACTTTTCCGTCTTCTCTTTATCCTGCAGGTGGAATTGGACCCAAACTCTGGGGTGTTCATCACGTTGAACCCGGCAGGAAAAGGTTACGGGGGCAGACAGAAGCTTCCAGACAACCTAAAGCAGCTGTTCAGGCCTGTGGCCATGAGCAGGCCTGACAATGAGCTTATTGCTGAGGTCATCCTCTACTCTGAGGGCTTTAAAAATGGAGAAATACTGGGCCGCAAACTAGTTGCAATCTTCAACCTGGCCAGGTAGAAATTGTGTGGTGAAGTCGTTTTTTTTAGACTACAAATTATGCAGTATGTATGTGACCTGTGCGACAAGTCTGTTCTTTTGTCTGTGTTTTTTGTGTTCCAAACATAATCAATCTGTGGGTGTTGAATTTATTCTAAATTACCTATACTCCCACTACAGTCTATTACAATATATTCAGTTTGTGGATAAGTTATCCTCTACCTCCCATGCATTAGCAGTACACCCAGTACTACAGTCAATTCATGTGAGTATGTGTGAAAATGTACCTTCGTTTGTGTGTCCAGGGAGCTGTTGACTCCCCAGCAGCATTATGACTGGGGTTTGCGTGCTCTGAAGACAGTGCTGAAGGCCTGTGGCAGTCTCCTGCAGCAGCAGAGGAAGAGTCATGACAAGGACAAGAGTAAGACCCCCTCTGGCAATTTTTTTATGTTAAGGTACAATATTTCTATGAGGCATTTTTACTTTTCCTATAGTGGAGCGTGACAGGAAAGTTAGGAGAAAGTGGGTGAACATGACCTCAAGTCACATTCATTGCTGCCAAAAGTACATAGTTCTATAACTTGTTCTGTTGTGGAAACACAGCTGCACAACACATATGGTGCAAACTTCTATCAGTGGAGAGTGCATTTGACAAATGTGACAAACAGGATTTATTGACTGAAATACACTTCAACATGTCGGTATCTACAATCACATGCCACCATGGGCTGAAAAGGGGCAGGCTTTCATTCTAGCCAAATAATTTGGTTAGAATGAAAGAGAAATCGTTTGGTGAGGCCTATGAGTGAAAACTAAAACTTAAAACAAAAAATACAAAAAAAGGATAGAAAGCTCATCCCTCCATGACATACTTAAATGATTGATGCTACATCTGGTCAAAATCTTGCTGCAAAGCTTCATTTTTGTTGTTTTAGGCAGGGCACACTCCTTTTCAGTGACTAAGACTAAGTGATTTAGTGATAGTAAGATCTAACTAGAACCCAATTGATACAGAATTTATTATCCAACAACAACAAACAATCTTGAAATAGACCCTGATATATTTCTTTTCTTTTCTAGCTCTACTAAAAACTGTTCTCAATGAGTTAATCCCTTTGACAGCTTAAAACACACAGCAGGATGCAAAATCAATGAGCAATCATTCTACACAACTGACCCTATGTATTTGTAACCATTGTTACTGTAAAGTCTTCTGAGAGCCTTCTAATGTCAGCACTGACAATTGATAATAAGAGCTACTAACAATGACACTGTCGCTTTGATATGTCTTGTCAATACTCAATATAAGAATTTTTTCATGCTTCATAGGTGGAAAAAATAATACATTAATAAGTTTATCAAGTAACACAAATGGACACAAAGGACAAAACTGGCATTTTACAAATCAAAACGTAGATCGCCAAAAGCTAACTGAGGTTTATCAACATTTAATATCTACATGAGATTTTTTATCAATATTATATTCACATATTTGTTATTCAGAAAAGTCCAACGGACTGTGCTGTATTTACTGCTGATAAAGTTCCAGCTGTTCCACAAAAAGTCAATAATCTGAAAACTTACTTTCTGGTCATTTGGTCATAGTGTCTCTAACATGTGTCCCCTGAGAAGTGCTGAAACTGCTGGAATGATAGTAAGCCTCTGACCTGAGAGATGGAAAGCTGTAGCTGATGAAAAGGATTAAAGGATAAGGTGATAGTGAAAATTCGGCTTATCCTGTACCCAACAGGGTCACACTACAAAATGTTCTGATAATCTGTTTGTAGATATCTCTTAAATGCAGTTTGTGAAACTCTATGCATGAGTGTACTTGAACATTAAAAGGCTGTATTGACCAGCACTCTGTCTATACAACTGCTGTTGTCCTTGCCCTCTAAATCCTCTAATAGAGACACGCCATCAATTGACATTTTGCCCAAATGCTCCTCCTAAAAACTTTTCTTCCCTTGGGCTTTTCACTTTGAGTCTGTACTTTTGTCCTTCTCCATTCTCTCGTTCCCGAACACTTTGCCAGAGTTCTGTTGTTTACCTCTTCAGTGCCTCGTTCCCCACCTCCTTACCCCTCCTTCTGACCTCTTGTTAGCTGTTTCTCTGATACCTGGCTGTCGATGCCGCTCTCGTCCCACTCGTTCTCACTCGCTGCCCTCTGTTTCTCACCCCCATCTCCCCTTCACGTCTGTTTTTCAATCCTGCCCCCCATCTCTCTCTTCATTTTCCCCACCCGCTTTTTCTTGAACCCATCCCCCCCCCCC
>JAVQJD010022158.1:0-11130 GCA_036023655.1 Nannoperca australis
GTCCAGACTGGCGGCTCTCTGGTGGCTGAAATGGTGCCTCGTTCAGCAGATGTGGGCTATCTGGTCACTAAAGTGGTGGCTGTTGATGTGGACTCTGGACAGAATGCCTGGCTCTCCTATAAACTGCAGAAAGCCACAGACAGGGCGCTGTTTGAAGTGGGCTTACAGAATGGAGAAGTGAGAACTATCCGCCAAGTCACCGATAAAGATGCAGTGAAACAGAGACTGACTGTTATAGTGGAGGACAACGGGCAGCCCTCTCGTTCAGCTACAGTCATTGTTAACGTGGCGGTGGCGGACAGCTTCCCTGAAGTGCTGTCGGAGTTCACTGACTTTACACACGACAAGGAGTACAACGACAACCTGACTTTTTACTTAGTGCTGGCTTTGGCTGTAGTGTCCTTCCTCTTCATCACGTGTTTAGTGGTTATTATATCAGTGAAGATCTACAGATGGAGACACGAGCGCCTGTTTTACAAATCCAATGGGAATCTTCCTGTCATTCCGTATTACCCGCCCCTTTACGCAGACGTAGGAGGTACCGGTACATTGAAGCAGGCCTTCAGCTACGAAGTATACGGAACTGCTGACTCCCGGAAGAGTGATGTAAAGTGCTCCCGACCTTTCAGTCAGAGCACTTTGAGTGTTGACCATAGTGCTACAAGGACAGTACCAAGACATAAGACAGAGTCAGAGAATATTCTCACAGAGGTGAGATCAGCTGCTTCTTTACTTCCTTAAAATCCTTGTTCCCATATGTGTTGTTTGTTTTTTTGTTTTGTTAGTTTAGCCACTGCTCATTATTTTGATAGTACTGTTACTATAAGTACTCACTGTAAGGTCTACACAGACTATTCCTATTGTTCCAAATGTAGTCAACAGGTATTTAGAATATTTCCATCTCATAGTTAATCTTGTGCCTGGATTTAAGGTTATAAACAGTTATATTTGGCTATAAATAAGAGTTGTGTCAGGGATAGTGGGAGAATGGGCATTCAACACTATATTGAACGTTTGTTTAAGCCAGTATCAACATTTATCTTTTTATTCTACCTCCTTTCATGATCCTTACCTTTCTACAGGCATAGCTTTGACCCCAAAAAAGAGTTTAAATGTTTACAATTTGCATTGAAACATGATGTTATGTGCAGACAAACCAAAATATATGTTTTGTTACTTATGTTTAAACGTCTTTACTTGGACAGACTGACTTGTAACATGCTGTATGTGTGAGAGAACAATACAGAAGCTACAATGAAAGAAAAACAATTATGGGATTCATCCCTGCTAAAGCATTGCTACAGATCGCTTCCGCATAGAAACACACCATCATGCAGTGCACTACTTTTTCAGTGACCTAGTTCTCTTCATAACACGGTGCAGCCATGGGCATAGGGCTACCCACACAGAGAAAAGGAGCAGGGATGGATACAGGCAAATTATATCAAAGGTAGTCAATGCAAATCAATAACAATACAAAGTGTGATACAGTAATATGGATTAATAGGTTTAAAATGCGGTAGAGGGGAAGAGGGAACAGTCACTAGTGCTGCTGGGAAGATTGAGAACGAGGGAGAAAAGCAGTGTGATGGAGAGGAAGAGAGAGGCAGCGGGGGAGGGGAAGAGGCACGTGGTAACCGGCAGTCTCCACCATCCCTGTGCAGCATTCGTGTTAGTGATGCACGGCAGCCATTTTGATCTGCAGCCCTCTTTGTCTGCTGATATAGAGGGCCCAGAGACGTCTTATGTGTAAAACAGGTGTGTCAGGCTACTGACACACTGTAAAGGACAAAGAAAGTGTGAAATATGTCTTGATTAAATGTAAAGGAATGGAAGAGATAACCAGAAAGAGCAGAGAGAGAGAGAGAGCTACATTAGTTATGTAACAAATGACAAGGGAATTTCAGAAATCAGGACAGAGGTTGAATGAATGAACTGACCTGAATGCAATAACATCTAACTGTCCTCAGAGTCTGTAATATAATGATTTTAATCAGCAGCATATAAACTGCTAATACACACACACATTAAGGTACACCGTAAAGACTAGATTTGCTTCCTCCTGTGTGTGTCTCCAGCTGTGAGGCTTTATATATGCTGATTGTGAAAGCAGTGTGTTGTGTTTTTAAAATAACAGTGTGCTCGACAGGGAACAAATGTTATTATGTTACCTGTTATTATGATGCCAGTGGTGAGGGAAATAAAGGCACATGTGTCTGATATCTGTTTGCATTTCATGAAAATAACCCTTGTGTGTGGATAAAAGGCCACATAAAGCTAAGAGTGATAACTAAATGCGTGTATGATGTGGTTGAGCATAGTCTGTCCGCTGTTATGTGTGTGCTCAGTTTTGTCCAGCATCACAGGAAGCATTAGATCAACTAGTTTGCCTGGTCTGGTCACTCTGGGTGGTGTATGTGTTACAGCAGCAAAGCCTGATCTTCAAAGTGTGTGCATGTGAAAATAGAAACTACAAGGCATCAACCTGGGTTAACAGTGTTAACCCCCATATCCGCTGGAAGCAGTCTGTCATCATTATCCGCCCACATGTGTGTCGGCTTTACCTGTTTCAACTGTGACTGAAACATTATGTCTCATTTTATCAGGGTTGTTAGAGGTGAAGGTTTTCCCATAAATTCTTTTGGCCAGCGTCTCCATAGGGGTCAAAGCTCACAGAAATGTCTTTGCAAGCCGCTAAATGGTTCAGCCTGTTTTACACCCTGTGCCCCTTCAGCGTGTCGTTGTTTTATCTCTCTCTTGTTTAAGAAACTTACCTTGGAGCTGTCAGCATTCATGCTGGATCTTATACAAAGCCCCACTCATCAGCTAGCTAAACTTGTTACTTACCACAAAACTATACTCACTTGCAGATGCTCCTGGTTCCCACAGGCCCAAGCTCTTGTTTAAGTGTCCTGCCTTCTTAGCCAAGCTGTCTGGTGTGCAGCTGTGTGCCCATGTGTATACCTGTGGGGCTCAGCAACATGCTGTGTGTTTGGGGATGTGGTTAATGTTTGTACTATAACCCATCAGTGTATTTTTGTTTACACAATATGCCCAGATACCCGAGATATCGGGACCTTTGGGTGTGACTTAATTCCTACACAGAAGACACAAAACTATTCTGTAGCGGACCCCAACTTTGTCTTGCACTGTGGAAGGAGGAGCGAGTAAAAACTACACTTTCTCTTAGATGGACATTAAAATAAGTCTGTATAGGCATTATTAGTAAAGAACATATTTTAATTAACTGTTTCAACGAGACATGTGTTTTCTTAAAAACATACTAAAGATGTTGTCTTTGGATTTGTGTTGGTGTCCCAAAGTTGGAAGTGTGGAGCTCTGCACTGTCTGATTCTCTGGGAAGGATTACACCAGGGATTAGCCCAGAACAGTGTAATGTGGGGCAATGGCAAAGTTGCGTCAAGCACACAAAGACCACATCAACGTAGGTCTTACTAAAATATATTCTCAAAGGTCTCATTGTGTGTTTGATTCTCCACATAAAACACACAATAGTGCTTCTCAAACCATGTCTAGTTCCCACCCTTGATTCTTTTGATGTGATTCAGAAGAAGTCTTGCCTTCTGGGGTAGTAAAGATGTAGTGCATTATAATTATTATGATATTGTTGTTAGATTTTATGACTTCCATATATTTATCATGGATCATGGATTTACTTTATTTTATTGTATCCCAATTGAACAATTATAATTGCTCAAATATATTTGTTTTGCAAATTGCCATTCACTCAATCACTGTAGAGTTAACATTGTGTCAAATTGTAGTTAAAACTGGATGTCTGCTGCTCAGCAGTCATTCTTGGTTTCAAACAGCCTTCCTTTTTCCTCCTGATCTCCTTTTCTGCATCCCTCCCCTCCCCCTCTCCAGCTGCACCACTCTGCTGCAGAGAGCGAGAGAGGCAGAGAAAAGGGCTGAGGGAGATCGCCCAGTGAAGGACATTTTTTTCTCAGTCTATAAAAAGTAATTCTACTCCATACAGTGTAATTTCATCCCTGTGTAGGTCCCCATATTCATGACAAGAAGAAATATTCCCTTTGTGTCGCAGCCATTTATCAAGAGCTTCTTTATCACGCAGCAGTCCATAAACATGTGCTTTGTTTGAACATATCATCAGTGTACAAATGAGTTGCTGCCTGAGCATCGTTTCTCTTCCTCTTTATCCTTCATGTTGTTTTTGTAGCTCTTTTTTTTGTTGCCACCATTACCAGCTCACATTTAGCAGGGTGGGATGCGAGCAAGCAAGGTGGGATGTGTTACCATAGCAACAAGCTGACTCACTGGCAGGACTGTACCATTTCTCATTGAGCCACAGGGGGTCCGCAGCAGATGCAGCCTCTGAGCTGTGACGCTCCACGCATGTGTTGATGCTGGCAGGACAGGAGACACCCCTGTTTTGGGCAAATATGTGCAGCATCCTCAGACTTGGGGTGGTTGATGATGATGGAGAAAGGGGAGAGGGAGAGGGTGATCATGGCTGCATTTGATATTTGTTCTGATGGATGCTGCCCTGTTTTTTTTTTTGCCTTTCCCTGTTCAGCAAATCCATATCCACGATGAGTGTATTAACTAATATATAGGCTGAGATTAACCACTTTCTTATTAAATTCTTTGTTTCTTTTAAAGCAAAGAAACACCACCGTTTGAGATTTCTTTGTTTGTCTCCTTTTTGCTTGTTTTCCTTGTTGACCTGTTTATTTAGGATGTATGTGTCCTTTGAACCAACACTGCGATGTTATTACTTAAAATGTGTCCATATGCACAAACTAAAGGTGTATTATGTACAGTGTATCATTTAAACTACAGCATATTAGATGCTTTGTTTAAGAAGCCTAAATTTGTTCTCACAAAGACGCCCATGCACACATCAGCTGTGACAAACACAGGCTCACAGAGCAAAGGATCTCATTAATAAGGCATGGATTTGTCTCAGGGCATTGCCTCAAGGCCCCCTGCTGTTGCTATGAGGGTAGTGGTTTTGTGCAGCAGTGCAGTGTTTTTGTTGAGATTCACACATTGGTCCTGTTAGTGGGGTTTCCCAGGTCTCTAGTTCCCTCAGCAATGATTGTATTAGTGTTTTGGTTTAGGCTGAAGTGGTTGAATTGAACCAAAATATGTATATGCTTCTGTTTGATGTGGGAGTTGTGTGTTGTACCCAGCTGCTATTGTATAGGATAATCCAACATACTATAAACTATTTAGTGAAAGATGTTGAAAATTATTTATAAAATGTCTGGATATATTTTTGGTAAAGCAGCAGCAGTGACTCTGTTGTGCCATCGTCTTTCGACTGACGTATAGCTACTGTCTCTTCCAACAATATTACTTATTTTTCTTTCTTCATAATTATCATCCCTCTTACAAGAACAGCAATGCTAAAACAAGGTTTCCCTGATGCTCCATCCTTTTTCCCTCTTTCTCTTTCTCACTAACTCACACACACACACACAAACACACACACTATTTATTTTTGTATGAGTTTGATACATTAAGCTCTGTGATCTGAATTGACACACACAGCTTGGTTCATGCTTTATGGCCCATTAGCTGTTCAGTATTGTTAAACATACAGCTTTAATTGTTGTATTTTTATTACAATACATAAAATAACTGGATCATACTTTTGTGTTTTGTTAACTTTTTTTTGCTTTCTTGCTTTCCAAAAGAGTTTTCCTATTCTTGATACTGTGTGACGATACGGTGCTGATGGGTGCTCAATCTTATGTTTACTTTACTGACTGGAGGCTGACACAAATCAAACGACACATCATTGTTTACACATTTTGAAACTTTAATAGTTTATGTGCACACACAGTTTACTATTTGTGTGAACAGTCCAATCATGAGAGATTTATTATGAATTATTATTATTATTACTATTATTATTATTCAAAAACACCATATCCTAATCCCATTTGTTGTGAGCCACATGGTAAGTATGTTGGTTACTGTACTTCCCAAAGCCAGACTCTGTATCCTGACCATCAGTCTAACTGACATCCTTCCTCTCTTGTTTTTCCTCTTTCTCTTGCCCCCCTTGCTGCCTGGTGCTGTTCCTGTTACCTCCCTCCTGTTAAATCCTGTCTCACCAAATAAGGTAAGAACGAGTTTTTTTCCTATACTTCAAACACACACAGAGGAGTACAAACATCCATGAGTCTACAAACAGCACAGATTAATGACTCACTGACAAATACATACTCATACTCTAGATCAACATGCAGTAACATTCAGTTGTGTTTTGCAGTGTCCAAACATTACACATTGGCACTGAGTCATGCAGTTAATCAGATTTTCCACAAGTGACACATCTGTTTACATACTTCGCAAAACATCTATCCCCACTGATGATTGCTTTAATCAGGCGTGGATGGACAGCGCTTGTGTTGACAGATCAGGTGTGACAGTGTGAGTGGCTTGATGCTCAAACTATGATGTGATGTGTTTTATCTGACTGGGCAGTTACACTGAAGTACATTCATTATCACATGAACATAACGTACACTCTACACTGTAGATAAGAGGACACAGTGTGGTATGATAAGTTAAACATTTAGATTAATCTTTAATCTGTGGATATTTTGAATTAACATTTTTCTTTTCTTCATACCCTGTTTTTCAGGGTACCAAAGTAGTTTACATTGGAACAAGACATTTGAATAAGTTGCAAAGCTCTCCCTACTAACAGGCTTATATGGTTTAAGGAAATTATTAGCAGGGAAAACCACATGTTAAAGAAACTTGTGCCTCAATGAAAACACTGTACCAGAACTGTGTCTTGTATTAGGCCATCGTAAAGCATGACATTAAGGTCATTAAATATAATATTGCAATGCAGTAAAGTAAAGAAGGTACAGCACAAGTAACAGTACAAAAAGTGCAACAAAACATAGCATCATGTTAAAAGCACATTATTTGCCCACCTACAGTATTCTAACATATCAGAGGAAATTGATACAAACTTATTTATGTGTGAATTAACTGAAGACCAGCAAAGGTATGATTCAACTTTATGGTCCATTTTCAGGCTGTAATTTGTGTTCTTCTTGTGAGGTGTTCTTCACACAGTCTCTTACAACAGTACTGCAATAAATAAAATAAATAAAAGGTTAAGATTTTCAGTTGTGCAAACAGTTATCGAAAGACATTTATTAAACTTTATGATCATTTTGGAGGATGTAGTTTGTGATCCTGTTTAATAATCCTGTGTTATACAGCAGAGGCATGTATGTTATTTAGCCTAGTCTCATCGATATTAATAGGGTGGACAAAGTAATAGAAACACCTGGCAGTATAAGAATATACAATTCAACAGCACCACAATCTGCAGCCTTTGATATGATTATTCAGTTCAATCAACACGTATCTAAAGACTTTCATAGGATTTATTTCAGGGCAATGGGTCTAAATAATTGGCAAATGAGTGTATGTGTATCTGAGGTAGACAGATACTAGAAAAAATATTTTATATAATGCAGACCAACAGCAACACCACACACTACAGGTTTAAAACAAACCATACAGCTGATTTAACACAAAAACATCTAACCTAGAAGTTCTAACAAAACTTAAATATACTCTATATTGGGTAGTATTAATAGATGGTATCTTGTATTACATTTCTTAAGACCCTACATATGTTACTTTCTTTCTGATAATTCAGCGTCATTTAATCTGATACATGTTAGAATATTAACTAAAAGCATGCATTAACTGCATAATTGTTGTCATGAAGATGGGGTGTGGCACCTCACAACAGGTTTAAATCCTCTGGCTTACTGGTTCCAATTTTTGTGGAGTGTGCATATCCTCTTCTGTCTGGATGGGTGTAAATGTGTTTGTTTGGTAATGTGTGTTAGCCGTGTGATAAACTGGTGAACTGTCCAGGGTGGACCCCGCCTCCCGAATTCAACTTTGTGTATATTTGGATGCCTACAAATATCAGCCCCTGGACTCAAAATAGCATCAGAAGACTTGAAAGAAGAAGCACTGCTTTCATAATTTAACCCCAAATCATGTCATTATCTAACATCTCTGAATGTTGATTTTTCTCACTGATAGTACAACCTTAGCAGAATAATCTATTTTATGTAACATATTAATTTCAATAAAGGATTATGTTATTTTATTATTTTTGCATCCTGTGTTCACAGCAGTACATTTAAATGATGTGTGCTTGCCGATTGAGTCATGTATTTATTCCTGTATTCAGTTTTAAAAATAGGAGGGTGAGGTTTTGTTTTCTTGGCTGCCTGAGAGCCTGTGAGGCGGTCTGCCTCTCCTGCAGCATGCAGCAGCAGCACTTGGCCGCCTGTGTGGCGCTGTCCACACGCGTGGTGCTGAAATCAGCTCAGACCTTCTCAGTGTCTCTCACACTGCCTCTCTGCATCTCCCTCTGTCGCCCGCATACATTTAGAGCAGATCGCTATTTATATATATATTATACTATATTTATTGAGTTTATTTGTTATATGTATTATTACCATTACCATTTTCAACACTAATTTAAAGTTTCATTATTATCAGCGTATAATATCTGTTGCTAGTGGAGAGATATTGCATAATGCATTTGGTGCGTTTTGTTTTTTTAGAATGATGTGATGACCAAATATTTATGAAAAACATAAGTGTAACACTGACTAATCTGTATTAAAAATATACAGATTATAATTGGTCGGCAAAAGAGGGAGAGGGAGAGAGAAACAAAACGGCAGTAAACGTATCCACCCTCTGCGCTCCCCCTCCCTTTTCATTTGCTCCATAAACCTCCATACGGGTATTTTACGTCGGCTGCTGAGGGAATTATTTCTCTGAGGCTTGTTGAGAGCTGTGAAGACGTAATGACGTCTGCATGCTGCACTGGCTTTCTCTGACCACAGGAAGGCAACGAAGAGCCTTGTCAACCACAAAGGCAAGTGCATGCATGCAGGTACATACAGGCAAGAGGAGAGATGGATTAACACAAAGCATTATATGAGTGATCATATAATGATCCGTCGTTTAGTTATTTATAAGATACTGTACTTAATCATCTATTATCTACAGCTTTGATCTATAATTAATGTATTATATAGTTTTCATATTTAGATTTATGATAGTCAAAAACGTATTTAGATAAACTCACGTTGTAAGTGATGTTTGAACAGGATAATTATATTTCATATGATAGTTTAATAACCCGGATCATGTTTCTGTGGATCATACATTTACGTCACTGGTGTGTACACGTTTACTGATGCCACGATTGGTGGAAATAGCTATACTCCGTCCACCAATGAAATCCTGAGCTGTACAAAGAGATCTACTCCCTCTCACCGAGTAGCTTCAGCGTCGAAACCATTACAATGTTCTGCACGGGAGGAGAGGGATGCATATGCGGACACAAAGCATGACTGACACTGTTATGTCTGAGGACGCATTGGATCGTAAACCTTCTATACTTAATGAGTTAAGAAGTCGGGATTGGAGTGAAAACAGATGGGATTTATGAAACGAGGAACAATGTGGAACAAATTGCCTGTTTGGCAGGTGTTTTTGTGGTGGCATCATTTCTTTCTCTTGTGGAGTACAATAGACGGACAGACTCGTTACAGCATCCCGGAGGAACTGAGACAGGGCTCTGTGGTAGGAAATCTAGCCAAAGATCTGGGTTTGGTTGTATCTGAACTGTATCGACGTAAATTGCGGATAACCTCGGAGGCTGGTAAGCAGTATTTTAATATAGACTTGGGAAAGGGAGAACTGGTGGTGATTGATAAGATAGATAGGGAGGAACTGTGTGGACAAAGACCGTCATGCGTGTTGCCTTTGGAACTTGTTATAGATAACCCGCTACAGCTGCATAGAGTCGAAATTGAAATACAGGACACAAACGATAATTCTCCTAGTTTTGTTACTAAAGAGAAAGTGTTGAAAATTGCAGAATTGGTAAATCCAGGTGCGCGGTTTCCTTTAGAAAGTGCACAGGACTCTGATGTCGGTACCAATTCTGTACGCTCTTACCTCATAAGCAAAAATGACAATTTCAAATTGACTGTTAAAAACCACAAAGACGGACGAAAAATCCCCGAACTAGTCCTCGAAAAATCACTTGATCGAGAAAAGCTGCCTGTACACAATCTCATCCTCACCGCTGTGGATGGTGGAGATCCGGTGCGCTCAGGGACATCCGAAATTACGGTTATAGTACTTGACAACAATGATAATGCGCCACAATTTGAAAGACAGGTGTATGAAGCTAATGTCAGCGAAGAAGCGACACCCGGAACTGAAATATTGCATGTTAAAGCTACAGATGCAGACGAAGGGCTAAATGGAGAAATTGAATATTATTTTGCAGAGCAAACTGCGGATCTTATATTATCATTATTTGACATTGAACCTTCTACTGGAGTTATTGTAGTCAAAGGCATTTTAGACCACGAAACGAACTCGTTGCATAGATTTGACATAACTGCTAAAGACAAAGGTAATCCTGAGATGGATGGGCATTGTGGTGTCGAAATTAAAGTAGTAGACATTAACGACAATAATCCTGAAATAATTGTGACATCTTTAACAACACCTGTTCCAGAAGATTCGGCAATCGGAACAGTTATTGCATTGATAAGTACAAAAGACCCAGATTCAGGTGATAATGGCAAGGTTACGTTGAGGGTGTCTTCCAAGTCCCCCTTTAAGTTAAACCCATCGGTCTCTAACCATTACTCTTTAGTGACGAATGGACCACTTGACCGTGAAAAAAATGTCCAGTATAGTGTCAAGATAAGTGCTACTGATTCTGGAAAACCCCAATTATCGAGTGAAAAAGTAATACTTGTTGAGTTACTGGATGTAAATGACAACCCACCAGTTTTCTCTCAGCCTTCTTATGTCGTTTATGTAAAAGAAAACAATGCTCCTGGGAAAATCTTGTGCTCGGTGTCCGCAACTGATCCTGATTCGGGTGACAACGCGAAGATTTCCTACTCCATTTTGGACTCTAAAGTGCAGGACGTGTCTGTCTCTTCGTATGTTTACATTAACTCAGATAACGGCAGCATCTACAGCATGCACTCGTTTGACTATGAGAAACTGAAGGTGTTTCAGATTCAGGTTCAGGCAAAGGACCAG
>JAVQJD010022166.1:0-16509 GCA_036023655.1 Nannoperca australis
TCAAATACAATACATTCAAACTAGCAATACCATCAGACTAGCAATATCATTTCACTATGATATTTTAGAATATGCTATATTTATATAAACAATTTGTCATTTAAGTGCTGTTGTATTCCCGGAACAAATGAGTCTTTAGTCTTTTTTTGAAAGTGGTCAGTAGAGATAAGTTGCTTTTAGTCTTATGAACAATTCGTCAATTTTACCCCTAACAACAGCTGGTTCTGTCAGTCACATACAGGCTGTGATAAAACAGCATCCTGTGCATGTCCTGACTGAGTGTGTTTCAAATGTAATATATTTTCAAGAGCTACCATTGCATCATTGAGTTAATTTGAAGTGATTCACCCTGCTTTCATTCCCACAACGCTTTGTCACTGGTTTAGTAGCACTGACTGCAGTGGACCTCACTGCATGGGAAAATATATGGGAAAATATCAGTGTGAAACCAGCAACACATATGTTATAGCACCTGATGGCACGAGGCATAGCTTGATTAACATGTTAGGGGAACCGGGGCTGTTGAATGACCCCCCCACTTTCCCTTCCACTATCGCCACCCTCTCTCACACACCCTCTGTATACACAAAGCACTTGTGTATGCATCCTATCACCTCCAACCTCCAAGTCACAGTCAGTCATGGATTAAACACATCTTTATATAAGGAAATGCACCATGTGTGAACAATATAAACCACAGATTTTATGTAAAGATGGACGACGTGCCTCCACTTCTTCCCACTGTTCAAACATGAAGCCGAAATATCCCCGATATGGGCGCTGCCATCTTGTGCTGGTGACGTCATTTGGAGCAAGAATCTGCGCAGTAGTACACCACAAGTTGTCAATCATGACATTTCATGTCGTCCATGTATATATACAGAATAGGTTACAACATTAACTAAAATAATTAAACCCACATTCATTGCATTTCTGGCCACTTGGGGACAGTGCAACAAGATGTAAACACCATGGGCATAATTTTGGCCTTGTGGCTATGGCTAACGTGTTAGCAAATAGTTGCCTTTTTACACATCCAGCAGATACGGGGTGACATTAGAATCAATTTGGAGTTGTGTTTCTGTCTACCTGAGAAATGTAAGTCCCATGTCCACTCTCCTTTAGCTCTGTTTGGGACCCCACCACTACCTGAGGGAAATATCTGCCTCTTTAGCTGATAAATGCTACAATATGTCCACCAGCTAGTTGCTAACTAGCTAGTTGCTAATTAGTTAGGTCAGGGCCAGCTGATAATTCTTTGTGTCGTCTCAACAAGCGACATCTTAAATTAGAATACTGTATAAACTCTTTTTCTTTTTTTAACAATGTTTTATTATGTTCTTATTTATGTTTCTTGATTGCTGTAGCATACTCTTTTCTTTTATGTAGCCATTGTTTACATTTTTTATATGGATACACCATAGCTGGAAGCCAAGTCCAAAAGTCCTACAATGCGGCACAATAAAGTGAATCTTTCACATTACACATGGTCATTATTAATTTAAAATATTGATTAGTGCAGTTTTATAATCTCAAATTCCAAAGAGACCTAAAAGATAATGCCATGGTTCCCTCTTACCCCCCTCCAGCTGTGGCCCTAGGTCACCCCACCTCCCTCCCCACTGGCTACTATTACCATAAAGGCCACATTATATAAAACGGATATTTGCTTCTAGTTGTCTTGCAAACGGCTGACTTTTAGCGTCCAAGCACAGACCCTGTGGATTTCCTGTTCTGAAGAAACTGCAAATTCATCAAAATCCCGGGACAATGACACAGTAGCTTGAAAGCAGCCGCCTTGGTGTCTGCCTGCCTGTCTGCCTGCCTGCCTGCCTGGGCGACAGTGTGATTTGGTCTCCTACACAAGGGCAGCGCAGTTTCGTGGCTTCGTCGCTCTTTTTTTTTTTTTTTTTGTACATCTCGCAGTGTTCCTTTAAAAGGTTGAGCTCGCCGGTCTCCGGTCGGCGAACACTGCCCACTCGGCTAAGCTGTGCGTATCTTCCAGCAGTGACATGGCATAGAGGCGGTGTGCTGTCAACAGCAGCAGCAGCATCCTGCAGCACCATGGACGCTCTTCGACAGCCGAAGCGGAGCGCAGCCTTCGCGCTCGACACGATGGTGCCGGTGTGGATATTACTGAGCGCGGTGTCAGGACTGAAGGCGGAGGACGACGGAATGGAAGAACTTGCCACCGAGAAGGAGGCTGAGGAAAGTCACCGACAGGACAGCGTTAATTTGCTGACATTCATTTTACTGCTGACCTTAACGATTCTCACCATATGGCTCTTCAAGCACAGACGGGTCCGTTTCCTCCACGAAACCGGACTGGCAATGATTTACGGTGAGGTTTATAGGATTAGATGTTGAACACACACACACCGTCACAACTGCCGCCACCACCTTCCCGCAGGCGTTGCATGATTCAGACACCCTGGTGGTTGTACAGCGGCCGCAGGCGGTGAGCTGACAAGCCTGAAGATACTGAGATGATCTAAATCTGAGCAAATGCACTGACGCGCCTCCGCATTTCCACCAGCTCACATTGCTCCTAATTGGCTGGGCCAGTGCTAATTTCTAGAAGGTGCTGTCGGCCGCTCTGCCTCGGCTAACCCTCCACTAGGCTGCTGCATGTGCAGCTGCATCCCTGCCTGCCTGACGCGTCTGAAGGCACTTATACAATGTCTGTGGTGTAATAAATGAGATTTCAGTGACCTTGATATGTTGTTGGCTACACTATATTGTGTTATCTCCTATGAGACCATGTAGCATCTTTCAAGCTTCCAAAGTACTTAACAGGGAAGTGAGGAAGAGAGGGGATACTTAACAGAAAAGATTTTAAAATGTATGTTTTGCATGTTGTATGCACTCACCCTGCACATTAATTGGTTGTTTAAAGTGCAGTCAATACAGAACTAGGCTACTGTATATCTAACCAATCAGACATCCTTAAAATGGGGGAGATTAGCTTGGTTTTTGGTTGTTGAATGTTGGAAAAATCAGGAAATTAAAGGTAATGAAAACAGAGTTCATTACATTCATTAGTCAAAAGGGCTGTTATTAAGCTGGATGGACCTCTGCGCCAGTGTTTATTCCTATAGGGACTTCCACATAAGCACAGAATATTCACTGAATAGAATAAAATGCTGCACAGTCTAAACCAACTGCGAATGCTTAACTGGGAAATCAACAGAGATCAATGTACTTCCCCAGCAGCAGAAGAGTGGCAGATACATTTCAGAGAAAAAACCCTTCAGTTGACAACCAAACCAAAGTCTGTCTCTGACCTGATCAAATAACACGACACGAGTCAGAGACCGTCGCCACAGTGTGTGCTAATGTTGAACTGTGTCAGACCAACAGGCCACATCTGTATTTTGTTTTTCTTCACAGTGTGTCAGAGAGGTCCTGCTCAGTCAGCACTGCAATTGTCTATTATTAACCAGGGACCTCACATAAAAAAGACACTTTGATTTGGGTTTTTTTGATGCTTCAAAAGTAAACCGTTCTTTAGGGTTTTTCCAGTTAATCTGCCTTTTTCCAGCTTCACAAAAATGTGTTATATGCATTAGTAAACAGGTGGAATCTTATCTCTGTCGGGTTGTTAAAACCCCATGCTTTTAGAGATATTATTCATTTGCTTTGCATTCAGTTTGATACAATGAAGTGAAAACCTACAGTGTTTTAGATGATTGTATTTTTTGGCACTATAACCTGTGTAAAGGTGCTGCCAAGCAGAATCCTTGTCACAATATTGATTTGCTGTGTAAAGAGCAGACTCCTGTGTTTTCACTTGTTATATTCAGTTGTTTATTGTGGCATACTGATCAAAACAAATGATGCAGAACACCTTTTTAATCAAAGTTTTTGGTGTCAGTTTAAAGCAGGAACATGATGTGTTGCAGGACTGACATTTTGTGAAATGCAAATGTTCCTTTTATGGTACTTCTTGGTCAAAAAACATGAAACTTCCCACTAGAAAGAACCTAAAGTTTTTTTTGCAAGAAATTGAGACCCCAGGCGGTTGGATTCTCAACAATCCCTTAGAGTCAAACCTGTTGCAAAACTGTCACTATTGGTGTGTGTGTGTCTGTGTGAAGAAGCCAAAGCCAGAGTGATGTACGAGGGTAACCGCCTGATAGGGAGTGAGCACAGTGCTGGCAGCTTTGCTTTGCCATGTCTCCTGCAGATAACTTCTGTCTGATCAGAGGATTTATGGTCTCTAAGTGCCTGCCTCGTTCCTTTCTTCCTGGCTTTAGCTCTCCCCACGAGCTTCTGCTTACCATCTCGCCATTTTTCTTCCTTTGCTCTGCTGCCTCTCTGAGTGTCACTGCCTGATCCTTGGGGCTTGTAAAGCAGAAACACCTAGAAAATGATCTAACGCTGAGCAGTTGACTAGATGAGTTTGACTTTTGGTGGCATTTATTTTTGTATGATTGTAGATTCTTTGTCCCACATTCATTAGTGGGTTCATTTAAAAGGCTGCATCCATAAAGAAATGTCTAAAGCTTTGCATTTCACCTGCATTTGTTGTGCTTTTTTCCTCTGATTACCTCAGGATTGCTGGTCGGTGTGATTCTGCGGTACGGCATCCCTGCCACCAGCTACCACAACAAGACACCCCCAAGCTGCTCGCTGAAGGAAGGACCTGTCAGCACCCTGCTGCTTAATGTCAGCGGCAAGTTCTTTGAGTACACACTCAAAGGGGAGATCAACTCCAGAGAGATTCACAATGTGGAGCAGAACGACATGCTGCGCAAGGTAAGCATACAATAAACCCATCGATTCTGTTCTGCGTTTGTCCCGTTTACCCCGTTAACTCTTTAAAAATGTATTATCTTTTCCAGGTGACCTTTGACCCTGAAGTATTCTTCAACATATTGCTGCCTCCAATTATTTTCCATGCTGGGTACAGTCTAAAGAAGGTGAGGTTTTACATGTAAAATGCAGCATTTGTGGCTGTTTCAAAACAAAATGTGTATTATTCTCAGTAACGTGAGGAGATGTTGTGTGGGCCAGGTGGTCGTATGTGCTGCCACAAACTGCTGTCTCATTGTACAGATGGTGAGCTGAGAAAGACCCTTGTTGCCTAGACTGAGAGCGTTCAGTGTTTTCTGGATATAAGTGGCCTTTTTTGAGGGGAAGTCCAGAGCAGATGTCTTTCATTTCCTCTACCTCGTGTACGCTGGCAAAGAAAAACGGCTGATGGTGACAATATTTGACTAGTTCCTGCTTTTCACTGTTGTAGAGCAACAGATTTGAGTTATTTGGGGAGGCTTTTCATTTTTTCACCATTAATCCATCCCCCCCATATTTACCGTTAGGACAATTTCAAGTACAGCAGGTGGTGCTTTTTATGTATGAGGTGATTGTGGGTGGTAGTTCTCCAGCACAGGTGCTTTAGTTTCCCCACGACCTTGAAATAAAAGAGTGAAAATCGTTTTAGCTGTTTGTGACATCTGATCTATGTTCTTAAAGTGAGGGCGCACCCCAGCCTTATCCAATTATACAGTGAAAGATGATCTCAAGGAGGAATCAGATGAATGAGGGAAAATGGCCTTGTGCTTTGTTATTGTGCAGAGCATCTCATATGGATCTGACCAAGGGTTATGGTGAAGTGGTTGAGTTTTAATTCATTGTTTAGCCGTGCTAGCAGCGTGGCTCTGTGGTTCTATGTCCGTTCGGTCCACCACTTTGGTCCAAACTGAAATGTCTCAACAAGTATTGGATGTATTGCAATGAAATGTGGTACACATATTCATGTACCTCCTCAGGATCAATTGTAAACTAATGACATTCCCATCAGCCTCAGTTGTACTTTGTGTTTTGTGTTAATTAGCAAATGTTAGCATGCTAACACACTAAATTACAGACGGTGAACATTATACCTACTTGCCATCAGCATGTTAGCATTGTCATTGTCATTGTTATACATTAGTATGCTAAGTTGGCATACAGCCTCACAGAGCCGCCAGTGTCACCACAGACTTTTTTTTTTGTCTCTGTCCCAAACTGCCCCATACTACATACTAATTCTATACAGTATATACTGCATACTAATTGTAACAGTATACTGTTTTAGCAGTTAGTATACAAAACATTTTTGCTGCCAGTTAGACTTCACAAAAACAAAGTATTAAAATGTAATACGATCTTTCTAGCTGTTTCATCACCACCCACAATTTTTTTTTAAACAAATCCCAGCTGTGAGAAGCTGCTGCATTTCCTTTATGCATTGCATTGTGGAATATTAGTGTCCAACAGCACATTTACAAATTGAACCTGCATATTTATACTTCTGTCACTTGTCCAGTGTGAACACACCATATAAGAAAATCCTACATAGAATTAGTATGTGGTATGGATTTGCGGACCACCCTTTAGTTTTGTTAATACATATGTACTGTAGGGCTGCAGCTAATGATTAGTGTCATTATAGATTAATCGATTAGCACATATATGCTTGATGGTCCGACCAATCTAGTCTGTGACTATTTGCTGTCAGTTTATAGCTACTGCAAAACCATGTATTGACAGGCTTTTAAGATGACTTGTAATTCAAGATGGAATTTTCTGAGTCAAACATCAGGCATCAGGAAATAGGAAGCAGGAGGTCGTGTCAGCCTCTTTTTTAAAATCATCTGCTGCAGTAGGAGTTCACTTGAAGCACACTGTTGAGCACTTTAGAGTGAAACAGAGACAGATGCAGCCTGTGGCTCTAATGTTTGTGGGCCTCTTTGGTCACTATCATGTTGATTGAGTGAATCATCTGCTTCGGCTCGCTGTAGCAGAACGCACAGGACTGTAACTGATGTGGAAACATTGGCATAATTAGCTGTGAAGGCCTGTCATGTATGTCCTGGACGTAATCATCACCACACATCATTTTGTCTTAGTTTCTTTTTGATTCTTTTATGTTTTATTTCACTAAGGAAAAGGCACACTTCCTTGAGAAATCAGAATCAGCATTTTATTCTTGTTTGTTTTACAACTAGTCAAACAGCAGAAATATGTGTGTTTATGTTTCTAGTCGTGTTTGACAGGGAGTTACTCGTCCACGGGGGTTCATTTCTGACCTGAAGCCTCTGTTGAATCCTTCAGTGTTAAGACATTTATTATGTTGAAGGAAACTAAAATATGTGTACTGTTTGTGAGAATGGAGCAGCTATGCTCACTTTGTATACTTTTGTTAAAATATGTTGATGATGATAAATAAAATTCTCCTTTTTCCTTCCCCAGAGACACTTCTTCAGGAATCTGGGCTCCATTATAACCTATGCATTTCTTGGCACTGCCATCTCATGTTTTGTTATTGGGTGAGTTTCCACCTTCTGTTTAAGTTTAAAATCAGGAACTTTATGATTAAACTGTTGTGAGCTCGGGGTCCAAACACACTGTACCTCTTTGTTCTCCTCTCCCCTGGACGTCCATCTTCAGGAATCTGATGTACGGTGTGGTCAAACTGATGCAAGTGGTCGGACAGCTAACTGACAAGTTCTACTACACTGACTGCCTTTTCTTTGGTGCCATTATCTCTGCCACAGACCCAGGTGCGACACATACACGTGCAACAGGGGTATTCGATGCAGTTTATGGCTGTATAAATATATAAAATTAGATGCTGTTTGAATGTTGTTTTTCTCCCTTTACCTCTGTGTGTAGTGACAGTGTTGGCCATCTTTAATGAGCTCCACGCAGATGGGGATCTCTATGCTCTGCTGTTTGGAGAAAGTGTTATGAATGACGCAGTGGCCATTGTGCTTTCCTCGTAAGTCTCTGCTTTATCAAACCTACATCTGCAAAACTCAACACTTTCCGTCCTTCTGCACCAGATAAAGCCTGTGTGCTTTTTGAGCTAATTTTCCCTCTGTTGAAATTCAACAGTGAAGTGTGAGACAGAGCAGCTGCTCCTCTTGACAGAAAGACAGCACTCTGCCTCCCTCTACTGGAAGAATTTAAATCACCTGCTACTAGAGATTTTTTTATGACCAGTTGTTTTAGTCCATTTAGCTAGATATGCAAACAAATAAATCATGGACACAGAGATTATTTTTCAAAAAGTGCTAAAATGAGACGCGTCCTCAATTAAAAGGTGGTGGATCAATTCAAAACATCACTGAAATATTGGTACATGTATATGTATGTACATGTACACATAATGAAAATCCCTGCTAACTGTGTGTTTTTTGTATTCAGGTCTATTGTGGCCTACCAGCCCAGTGGAGCAAACACACACATGTTTGATGCCGCAGCCTTTTTCAAGTCAGTGGGGGTTTTCCTGGGTATTTTCAGCGGCTCCTTTGTGATGGGTGCAGCCACAGGAGTCGTCACCGCTCTTATATCCTTTCTCGAATACCTGCTTTGAAACGAAAATACAAACATGAATCTAATAACCATTTTGTTTCTTGGGACAGTAGCTGTGTTATAGCTGTGTGTTATTAGTAAAGATCTAAAACAGCGTTGTGTCTTTAACTCGACTCCCACGTCACCAAGTTCACCAAGCTGCACTGTTTCCCGCTACTGGAGACGGCCCTCTTCTTCCTGATGTCCTGGAGCACCTTCCTGCTAGCTGAAGCCTGCGGGTTCACAGGTGAGCTGTTTCAGTGTACAGGGGTGGTAGCAGGGAAGTGGTTACAATTTGGGAAGCAGGTACTAGACAGCTGTGGTCAGGATGGTGAAAGAAGCCTGTATATTCAGGATCTGCCAGACTTCTGTCTGACTCAAATTTATCAAATATTGTCTGGTAAGATCCAGGTCTAGAAAGCTAAGTCAAAAACAACTCGACTTACTTTACTTACGCAGCATTTCTAGATATAAATCAAGGACCTTGAAGAGGCTATTTAGATGCAAAAATATAATTCAATTAATATCTAAAAGGTGCCAAAATGAGAGTCATCAGAAAAACCTTTATTCAACTATTCCATTATGTTTTCACATTTTTCATTGTAATAAACTGACCCTTTTTTTGCATCCAAAGAGCCTTTTCTAATGATTTGTGTGTGCGGTCCTTTTTCTTCTCTAGAACATTAAAGGGGTGATTTAGTATGGCATTCTATAGATTTGGTAGACTCACAAGAAACAGATTAAGAGAAGAATGATCAAAATTGAAGCTGCAGAAGCAGAGATATTCTTACTTTTGCTCCAAAAACACTGCATCCTGCATTTGCCATAATGCAACAGAATTGCATCTTTCATTAGACTCTCCCTGCCTATTAAATGCCCTCATCTTTTAAACTCCACATTCCAGTTAATTGCACAGGTAGTTCTTCTCATGACCTGTAAACTGGTGCTTATTTAAAGAAATAGTGGTCTTTCAAAAGAAACTTTTAGCCACTTTTTAGATAAAATGTGATGATCATTCACAACTGCGTTTTATCCAGATGGGAGCCATTTAATTCTGAGCTCACTCACATTGTTGATCATGCTGAATAACGTAATTATGAGCAGTTTAAACTAAGTGCTGGTAAACCATCCTCAGAGAGCTGAATCAGTCTGTTTGTCAAATGAAACGTGACAAGGACGTGGACACAGATTATACAGCAGATGTGCAGCAGATGAAATGAACAGATAATATAATACACAGTAGCAAAGCAATAAGAGGACTGAAAGGCTAATCTGTGGTTCGGATGTTTATAAGTAGGTGAATTGTCAATTGCTTGTACAAATTACAATACAAATACAGGCCGTCCTGTGTAATGTCTGATTAAGTCATTGCGTTAAGGCTCCTGAATGTGTGTTTGTATGTTGTCCTGCAGGCGTCGTGGCTGTGCTGTTCTGTGGCATCACGCAGGCTCACTACACTTACAACAACCTCTCTGAAGAGTCCACAAAACGCACCAAGCAGGTAGCATCTGACCACTTCTTGCACACGAAACCCCACTTCCTATGACCATTCTGAACCCCCTAATGGTATGAACAGTGTGCTCAGCCCCGGTGCCAGATGGCTCATCTATCAGCTTGCTGTGACCTTAATCAGGGTTGTCTGAGGACATCCCTCTTGACAAGTTTAGTTTCCCAGAGGGGGTTCAGTCTCGAGGACAGGGTGCAGATTAGCACATAGACAACACACAGCGTGACACATTGTGGATCGGTATCCTGACAGGCTCTTGTTCTTCAGTTTCAATGAAAGCATTTTGAGGCTGTTTCTGTGCATTCGTATTGGTATTCCTGCTGTGTAATGATATATTTGTGAATTGAATTCACGTATTATGTATTATATTTTTCATGCAGCTCTTTGAGGTCCTTCACTTCCTGGCTGAGAATTTCATCTTCTCCTACATGGGTTTGGCTCTGTTCACCTTCCAGAATCACATTTTCAGCCCCATTTTCATCATAGGGGCTTTTGTATCCTTTTGGGGCTCAACAAGCTTGGTACTAACTAAGAATTAAAATGTTTCCACAGCTGTAGAATTGGGTCATTGTTATAGGCTATCATCCCTTGTGGAGGATTGTTGTGCTATTTACATCCAAAAAGACAATCAGTACATTGTAAGAAAGATTTTCCTGTTCAACTATGGAGTTCACTTTTATGTATTACTGTAGTCAGGACACCCCACTCCCTGAATCTCTCCAGCATTAAATAGTTTAGTCAAAGACTTCTTAACCTGCCTGTAAGATTGCCATATTCATCGGAAGAGCTTTCAACATTTACCCGCTCTCCTTCCTTCTCAACCTCGGCAGAAGGCACAAGATCAAGGGAAACTTCCAGCATATGATGATGTTTGCAGGTAGGGAAAAGACACTTTCCTCAACATGTCAGGCTAAATGTGATTTTACAGCTGCAATTAACGATAGTTTTCATTGCTTAATTTTGTCTAACAGTCTAAAAGCGTACAATACTCAATTTACTGTCATATATAACAACAAAAAACAGCCAAAACGTCACAATTGAGAAGCTGGAACCTGTCTGTCGATCGACTAAACGATTGATCAACTAATCACTGCAGCTCTAATGTGATTGAATGATTTTGGATGTGACTCTGCAGGTCTGCGTGGGGCGATGGCGTTCGCCTTGGCCATCCGCGACACGGCCACCTATGCCCGCCAGATGATGTTCACCACCACGCTGCTCATTGTCTTCTTCACTGTCTGGGTGTTTGGCGGTGGGACAACACCCATGCTGTCCTGGCTACACATCAGGTGACGTAACAGTTTTTTGCCGTTGAAGAAAATCTCCCTTTACTTTTCAGCAGCTCCTCTGCATTTGAATAAATCCACAAAATTAAACTTTTCCAATTACATAATAAAAGTGACCCTTATCTTTGAATATATTCCCAAAGGTTTTTGTTACTTGTAAATGAAAAATGTTTTCTCTTGCATATACATGACCATATCTTCATTTAAAGCCATGCCCAGGTCTTTCCCCAGAATTTTAAACAAACACTGCCATAAACTGACAAGTAGACAGCTAAAGCAAGAGATGTGGAAGCTAGCTGGTGAGATAACCACAGCTAGCTTTAGCTAAAGCTAAAACTAAAGTAACTCATACATTTTTCACTAGCTGTTGTTGCCTGTTGCCTTCAAATGACGTATTTAAACTGTAAATAATCAAAATAATTTTTTTTTTAAACAAACTAGTTAACATGGATAGATGCTGCATTTCCCCCTCACATTCTATGAAGATTAGTTATATCTGCATTGTATAGCTATCATGTAGGTTTTATGACAATCCTTATATTGATAAAACAACACAATTAAGGCATTGCCACCTTTCTATCGGTTACTGAATTTGATTGAGTTTACCCTGAAAAAAAATATGTCACAGCCTCTGTGGTTACTGCTTTGCTCTTTGCACGGCAGTTATGTTTGTGCCAGTTTTTGCAGAGCATTTCTATTTTCTGCTGCCACATGTAATTCCTCTCCAGCAGACATTATTACATTGATCTTGTGCTGCCTGGTGGTATTGACCAGGAGATGGGGCCAGAGTTCTCCAATGCTGCTTCCTTTCCGTCTCCCATGTTCTTCCACCCAGAGTTTTCAAATCACATGGACTTCTGTTGCATCTTTATAGAAATCCAGTTTGTTTTCCACTATAGGAAGTACTATAGTACTCTCACACTCACACTGAATGCTATCTGTTAAAATCCAAATCATTCAGAAGCCAGATTTTATACTGAACCTACTGTTGAAAAAGCTGTTAATCACCAAGCTGCCGCACCTCCATCTGTCCCAGTTTGAGATGTTGTCAATGGTAGGACCAGTTCTTTTGTGCTTTGCTTGCATAGCTGTCTGTCTGTCAGCCTCACTTACAGTATTTTTGTCTGACTGTGATGCACTAGGAGCTTTTATTTGTCATGACAAAGCGGATTATGGGCTGCTGATGTGTGTGACAGCAGCAGAGGCGGCCTGAGTGAACAGGCTCTGTTTAATATGAGTAATGCCTCCTCGGACCTAGCAGCAACTAGTGTGGTGTGTGGCGGTTTAGAGCTTTGCCAAAATCATCCCCCCATGAACTCATTGCCATGGTAACTGGGACATGTGGTGCATGGCAGGCAGATATCAGCCGTGCTTGGTGATCCTGATATCATCCTCTGTATATGTGCATACATTTAAACATTTTTATACTTTATGGGGGGATACCTTCCAAGAAGTAGCATTAAATAAATATAGTATAACCAGTCCGTTCCTGAATAGTATTTCTTAATACTGAAGATTAAATTTACAAGGTGTCATTTGCTATTTTTATGACCCAATCCTTTAGCTGGGGAGACAAAAAGGAGAGGCAGTGAAGTTGATGAGCAGGATGTGATGGAGGACTGGTGCTGGGATTGCAAATGTCTAGTGTGAGAGGGGACGCTGCTGGTATATGTTATGGGGTTTTGGCGGATGGTTTGTAAGCAGGCGGGCGTGCAACTTATTACAGAGCCCTGGCGGTGCAGGCATCAAGAGAGAAAGAGATCCCTTTCTGCTCCCGCTGGGTCAGGGAAGAGCTACTAATCTGTCAACTCCAATGTGGGAAAAATGTAGGTGCACTTGTTGTATTTATAGTAACATATATTTGAATTTAAGGTTTTTGATATAATGAGCATTTAGAGGAAAAACTGCTTTAGTAGCTTAGTTTGGTTTTTGTTAGAACTTTACTGTATAAACTAAAAAAGGTGTGCTTGAGGCTGGAATGCCAGTTAAGTGTAAGCACTGAACGAAGGTGAAGTAAGTAAAAGTACTGAAAGGACTTGACATTTCACTTGAAGTTCAAACACTGAGAGGAACCGAAATCAATGCAGTGTTAGCTGAAGTGATAGCAGACGAACTCTCATAAACAATAAGAGATGGAAGCAGTGGCATTTGACATGTAAGTGCTGAAACCAGTTGAATCGTCAGTTGAAGAGTTCTTGTTGTTTCATCCAGTGTTTTTATTTTTTTATTTTTATGTATGTCTGAACATCTGCTGAGGCTCTGTGCCAAGCTCGAGGATTAGTGCATGTCCCCAAAACACAGGATCATATTTGCTGAGTTACAGTTTTTAAAACACTGTGTGGTTACTGTTATCTGATTAAACTCTCATTTATGTCTAGTCCTCCATTAAACTGAAACATCCTCAGAATTATATGGATGACATGCTGACATGAGAATTAACATATAAACTCTCTGTATCTAATGTTCGGATCAAATGTGAGAGGACAGATATTGGTGTTGCGCTGTGGCCGTTCCACTTCCTCATATCTAAGACAATAAAAGGCTATTGCACACAGTCCCAGTAAAAAAGAATAGCTAAATATACCACCTAACCTCATTGTGCTCAATACTGAGCGTATATGTTTATGAATATTTGGGGACAGCAAAGCATTGCATGAAGAGCGACGTCAACATGGAAATTACAAGTACTTCAGGTGCTGTATTTGAATGTGTACTAATGTGTTGGAGAGTTTTTGACAGTAACTGGTGTTGGGAAAGTGCGTAGTTGCTTCAGAAAGGAATCTTTACTTCTGTTTTTTCTGATGAAGGGCTACACTGGGCACCTATAAAAAGCTGCAGAAAAAGCTAACACTCTTGAGAACAGAGACTAAGTTGGATAATTGGTGTCAAAATGAAATATTTGATATTTTAGGAAAGCACGATCAAGTGCTTTCTCTTGGTGATTCCTGAGTTTCTCTGTTGTATCTGTGTGGACTGTCTGCCAAATGTTCACTCGAAAAAGAGGAACGGAAGAAAAACTTCTACCCTGTTCAGGATTTCATGTTGAATTAAAGTCAGTGGAACTCTCTTATGGAAAAATGTTTGTGCATATGAATACAAGTGCTTAGTCTATATTGTTTCTTATCAGAGGAAACGTGTGCTGGGCTGCGTCTCTCTCTTCATGGGGCCCCGCAGCAATTGTGTAATTATCTGAGGTCTGTTCCTCACACATCCTTCCAGACGCAGTGCCAGCAGGCTTTGTGCCTCTTTGCTGTTTCAGGTTGTGGCCTGCTCTTTCTCAAGCTGCTAAGGTGGAAAGCAAAGAGAAGATGTTGTTACTCATTCACTCAGAAGGGATTTCCTCGTATGGCTGTGAGGGAAAACACTTTAGTTTCACCTCCTACTGTGCAGCGTCCATCGTAGTTTCAGATGTAACCATGAAAGGCTACACATCGCTGTCTTGACTTCTCTCCACAAGGATTAGACTCAACTGCTCCAGAGTTTATGTGAATTATAAGTGACCCTTTAAAATCTGCTTGAATTCAGTCTAATCCTTCTCTGCTGGTAAGAGACACCAGTGGGAGATGATTTACCACGAGGACTGAAAATGTGCTACAGCAACTTCAAAGGGATAGACATTTTATTGAAATTGATTTTATTTACTTATTTGCTTTTTTGCAGAGATTTAGATGAGAAGCTTGACACCACACTCTTGACTGTACAGTTAAAATGAAGCTAATGTCAGCAGCTGGTTAGCTTAGCGCAGAGAATGGAACCAGGTGGAAATAAGCAGCTTTACCAAAATGTCCAACTATTTCTTTGAATAGTTATAGTATAAAAATAGTACGTGCAAAAAATGTATTTGTAATACATATGTAAAATGTATTATATGTTTGAATTAATCAAAATTGCAAATCAAACCCAAGGCAGGCATGTTTTGACTTTGTGTTTGTCTTATTGTTGTATAGCTGTTGTGTCATTTACCCAAACTAAAATATGGTACAGTTGCGAGCTGTTATAAACTACTGTAGTTCTTTTTTAACTTACATGTCACTACTTTTTACTGACATTGCAGTTTTTGATGTCACATGCACATTGTTTTGTTGAACTAACAAAAGCTGGCGACCCAGCTTGTTTGGGTCATGGGTCCTGGGTAAAATTAACCTAGTAATGCATCAATGCTATATCTTTTTGACCCAGGGACGAGTGTGTAGTTTATTAAGTTAAATCTGGTTTGGTATATGACAAAAATATGCAGCATGTGTCTGATGTTAAGCACAGTCACGCGTAACTATTTCAATCACATGATCTTTTTTTGTTGTTGTTGCCTGCTGAAATGTCTCTTTGACAGGGGTGACTTTGCAGTGATCCTCTGTGAAAAATATTAGCTATCACAAATCTTTCTCTCTTGTGCTTTATGCTGAATTATTTGCACTGTTTAAGGTGTACATGCTTAGCTGTGTGTGTACTGGGTTAGGTGTTATTCTGCAGCATTTCTCACTGCCACTAAAAAGATTTAGCAATCAGCACTTTGTGTGGGCCTTCAAAGCAAAAATCATATAAAATACAAATCGCATTGGGAAAGAAGAGCAGAGGTCACAAGTAGGAATATTACAGATATACAGTGTAAGCGACTGACAAATACTTCTGACTGGCATCTAACTAAACATGAGTTATGGTGTTTGCAGTCATTCTGTTTAGTTGTTAATATTTTCTTTCTTTCTCTGTTTCAGGGTTGGTGTGGACCCAGATCAAGACCTGCAGCCCTGTGGAGACAGCTTCCAGGTCTTACAGGGGGTGAGGATCTTGCTCATTTATTTTAGCTTTAAGTTGGTGCCACACTCCCTGCTCAAACTCTCCTGCTTCTGCAATTTTATGTTGACGAGGAGCACAGTCAGCAAGTCTGAAGACACGCAAATAGCTCAGTTTGTTAAGAGAAATGAAGGCAAACACACTGAATGAGACAACGGAAGCAGAGCAGCACCATTAATTGTGGTGTGCTCAATATGCTTTAACTTACTTTTCAGTAATTTTTCACTCATGATGATGAATCTTGTCTACACTGTTAATCTGCACCCACTGTGACACTGTAGTTACATAGTTAATATTAACAGAGCACTGTGATCTGTGCTGGTGTGCTCAGTTCACCATGGAGCTAAAATGTGTTGTTAATAGTTACACTGATGACCAGTTTGTCACAGACTTTTTACACCTCTGTGTAGATACTTGGATCATCGGTACAGTACCAACATGCACTTTGATCAATAACCTGATGGTTGCTCAGTGCATTGTGCGGTTGCCTCACAGCAAGAAGGTCGTGGGTTCGATTCCAGGCCTTTCTGTGTGGAGTTTGCATGTTCTCCCCATGCTCACTAGGGGGTCCTCCATACATATATA
>JAVQJD010022167.1:0-22722 GCA_036023655.1 Nannoperca australis
TGCCAGGGAAATACTGTTGCTACTAGTTGTTAAAGGCCGGTAGCTCCTTTCTCTTATTATGCGACCATTTATCCAAGAGATAAGCCCCCCCCCCCCCCCCACCCCCTCCTGACAGTCTAGTAAACATGAGATTTCTCAGCCACATTTTGGAGATTAAAGCACAGAGTTATACTTCTCTTATGTAGCAGTCAGCCAGTGCCGCTTACATCAATCCTACACATCCCACATGGTGATTCTCTTCTGAAAAAGGATGCTTAGTGTAATAACATCAACAGCTTTGATCTCATTTCAAAGAGGGGGCCCGCATACGTTCACTTGGCCAGAGTGCGGTTGGATGTTTGAGGTGTGGACACCGCAGGGCTTGTCAGCACAACCGACACACAGCTGTGAGATTAGAGTGCAGACACACTACAAAGAGACCACATCGCATTTCCAACACAAAATAAGAAACTGTTACGGTACCCCATTATCAATGCAATATGCAGTGGGGAACCAAAACAAAGCGATTTGATATTATTTTCCAAAATTGGATTTGAAAAGGTTCTATGCACACAATCAGTTAGTCAGCTTAAAGTATTTAAGAAAGATGAGCTTGGATGCAGGCAGCTGATTCTCTTATTTGAAATGCGATCCATCCGTGCCTGACATCCCAGCTTGTAATGTTGCCATGTTTGTGTCACCACATTGATAAAAAAGGAAAAATGAACAACTGTGGTGGAAGAATGTAGCCCATCATATTCATTTTAAATTGTGCTAATTTTTTTTTTTGAACAGTGTGTATTTTTTAAAATGTAATATCTCCACATTTTGCCTGAGCCACATCGCACACTTTGGCTATTTTAATAGATTTTTTATGTAGTGCATCTCTGAAGTACACCCAAAATAAGCCGTCTGGTTTCTCCTCATGTATGAGAAATATGTTACTACATATTTTACACACTGGTTCTGCGCTGCAAAATGACACCCTCCCAAGATTATAACCATGTGTCCACATAAGGATCATAAATCAGTGGTCCGGATCAGATAAATCAGATGTCTGTCTGTGTGTCTGATTTGTGGGAATTGGAAAACACGGGGCTTTGTTTCAAGATGGAAGGAAATAATTGCGAAATTATTGTGGGAAAACCGTTTAGTTGTTAGTTAGGTGTATCGTTTCTCAGTGTTTTCTCTTTTTGAGTCGAATAATAATCTGGTAGAATAAATCAAGAACAGTAATGAATCAATTAAGTTTTCTTTCATCTTTTGCCCTCACAGTCCAAGCTGAATATGGATAGCTTGACCAAGCCAGAGTTGCTGATGCTTTTCAGTATCCTGGAGGGCGAGCTGGAGGCCCGGGACCTGGTCATTGATGCCCTGAAGGTACCTATCAATGGAGCTGATAACATAATTATAAAGTTTAAGTGATTCTCTGCACAAAATGTCTTTTTAATATCAAACACTCACCTTCTCTAGGTTTGAAAACTATTTAGTGAAAACCACTGCATGGAAACGCTGAATGCTTCTCTTTGTAGTTTGCATGGAGAGCTTTTTACGTTGGACTTTTGGATTTCTGTGGCCATTTGGATACTTTTTTTCTGCCGTAAAAACTTTTCTCTGTTGCAACTGACATGAATTCAAGCTAACCACGGCCACAGTTATCTGTAAAGGGAACAAACTATCAACATTTGAAGCCTACAGGAGGTGTTGATGTTGGTTATGTGTATAGAGTTATGTATGCCTGTAACGTATCAGTCATGCAATTGTTATTGAATCTAAGGTACATAAGGATCTGGGAACACAATGAAGAGATAAAATCAGCAAAAACAATTAAGATTGAATTTAAAGTAACCCTGTTGAGCAGTCATTTCCTGTGAAAAAGTTCTCTGCGAATTTGAACATAAACTCAATTAGAAGTAGCGACAATGTAGAGAGCACACACACACACACACACACACACACACACACACACACACACACACAGATCAGCTTCTTCCAACCTCAGGATGTCTTTCTTTGGCAGGGTTAATGCTGCATTTTAATTAAAGGATTGTTAGGCTATTTTCCCCATACTGTGTCCTTTCTGCGCTGTGTCCTACAGGCCCATATACTATGCTTTCAGTGACTATTTGGATGGCCACAAGGATGTTTTGTCATTCATTCAAATAGAAGTAAACTTACTTCAGTAACACAGTGATAACGTGATGCTGTTAATAAACCACACACACACTTGAGACAAGCAGTGAATACGCTGCTTAATGATGGATCATTTCTGCAAAAGATGCCGGCGCCTTTATGAAACATTTATACAACACTGCAGAGCTTATTCTCACTATGACAACCGTTATGCTCTCTGCATGCAATTCACTTTCCTGGTGTAAAATACACCATCGAAAGAGAAAACTGGAGAGGCAGCCAGCGAACTAGAGAGCAGTCGTCTAGGAGAGCCTAACTGCTGAATGTTCATGTGTTGTGTCTAGACCGCATTCCTACATCTCTCCTGGGATCTGGCCATCTAAGGCAAGAAGAGTTACAGCACGCTGGGTGCCCGATGACTCAATGCGAGCAAGAGTAGGAGTGAACAAATAAACATTGGCCTTAACTGGAGCTTGAGGGGAATATGGCCGTGCTTCTTTCATGGCTCCACCGGCTCAAACTGTTAACCCATTCAGGGCTGGGATCGGATCAATGCCGCAGTGTTAACTCTTACAGATCTTTAATTAAACAGATATAATCACTGACCTGTAGGAAATGAATCGCAGGGAGTAAGTGAACACTGCTCTCTTGAGGTAAACGGATCTCCTATTTGCAGGATGCATATTTTTCCCAAAGGTGAAACCCAACTTCATACCTTTCTGCTGTTCTACTATGAAGGGATTGGCGATGTGGAATCTTGGGTCTCGCCCTCACATGAAAATAGATTGTTATCAGTAAAACACCAGCACCGTAATTCTTTGGTTTTTAGCCAGTGGCAGTGGTTTTAGGCAGTGTTTTTCTGCTGGTCCACCACTTATGTCCAGACTGAAATATCTCAGCAACGTTTGGATAGATTGCCATGACATTTTGTGCAGACATTCATGGTCACCAGAAGATGAATTCTACAAAAAGTATGCTTTGTTTAATAGGTTCGTTTATGACCAAATACCTGCAAAATGAATGACATTTTGTGTTTAGTAGTTCATTTACACATTAATTTACCCATCAGTATAAATTGTAATCACAGTGGTGATCCTTTAACTTAACTCATCTAGCACCATCAAGTCAACATTTCTAATTGTCCAATACTTTGGTTTATGACCAAATATCTAATGATATGGCATGGTACAATGCTGATGTTAGCATTTTGCTAAAAACACTGCTGTGTTCACTGCTGTGAGCCTGTACTTAGGTACAGGCTCACAGACCTGCTAGCGTAGCTGTAGGATCTGAGTGTTGTTCTAACACTAAGATTGCACATGGACCTACAGTAATAGGACAATAGTACCATTGCTCATGCCGGTCTTGACTGATGTGTCACCGCTACACTGTCAGTGTCATGTGAGAAATGTTTACCTCATCCACAAATCACCATGGTAATAACACTGCTGTTCACTTCTTTGCTTTCCATGCTTTTTCTCATCTGAAAAAGCATGCGTAGTCTCAGTTCTCTTCCTTATCAGTGATGTTCTACAGGATATAGTTCGAGTACAGGATGTGAGGTTAATTATGTGGTTTTTCTGTGGTCCTCAATGTTTAATTATGCAGAACTATCAATGGCATTCTAACTATCCACTGCATTTTTCCCCTTGTGACTCACTTCTGCAGCTGCTCATGCTGTGGCTTTCAAAAGGAAGTTTGTCTCTGGCAACGCTTGTATTTGGCACACAAAGCCCTGCAGTGATCCAGTAGCTCCTTTGCTTTGGGGAAAGAATTTAAGTCTTTGCTTTAATTTAAAAGGCGACTTAAATATGGAAACAAGCCTTTTAATTAACATGATGTGGTTCACTACAGCTTCCAAATGGACATGCTTCAAAACAGGTTTACCTTGTGTGTTCTTTGGTAATGGGGCAGCACTGAAGTAGGGAAAAATAGCATTGTGTAGTTTCAAGATGCATCAACTGATTGGATTCAGTGGCAGCTAATGTAGCATTCACTGCGTTTAATCCATGTGATTATGAGGGATAGTATTCTTCAGATATCAATTTCCTTTGCAGGAAATATTCAGTGCATGCATGAGCATTTCATGGTATTTAGCAATCTGCCTAAGCAACTCTGAAATATATAGGACTCTGGGGTAAGAAGTTCATACATCACCTTCCCTCAGTATTATACAGAACTTTGCAAAACTGAAAGAGTCCAGGCATGTGTCAGCAAAAGATAAGCTGGATTGGAACCAGTGCAGCCATGGCACAAAGATGGCTTCCCAAGCTAAAGCACACAGGTTGCCAAGAAGTGTTGCCAACAGACAAAAGCATGAATAATGGAGGTAGACTGTGATGCACAGCAGACATGCTCTGAATGTTTATGGGTATCGTACATGTATAGTATGATGTAATGAATAAGCTCTGGTAGATTTAGGTGTTAGGTATTAAGTAATGGTCGAAATGCATTTCCTGTAATCCCTGTTTTCACTTCCTCCCCCCTTTCCACAGCAGTGGAGGAGTGATGCAGAGGAAAACAGCCTCCCTTTGTGTTGTGGAATTGCACGTCTTGATGGGCTGGGGAGGGAGCTGAGAAAAGGACAGAGTCTGTTTATGAGTGAAGTTTTGTGTAATAGGGGTCCTGTGAATTAGAAAAAAAGAAAACAGCATTTTAAAGGCCAATTATGCAGTGATAGAAATGTGTGCAGACTGAATGAATAAAAAAACAAAACAAGAAAAACAAATATCCTTCTAGAAACTTAAAAAAAAATAAAACACAAAAAAAAAATAAAACTACATTTAGTATGTTTTCCTGGAGCAATGTAAATGTCAAAAAACGAAAACCGTAAAGTGACACATCAGAGGAGACCGTCATTGACTGGAACAGGAATGAGCTTTAGGCTAAATCTGTAGACAAATTTCTCTTAGAAGATTTCTCTTCAAAACTAGATGTCTACCTTTTTAGAAAAGAATTATACCAACCCTAAAAACTGATGGACAGTATAAAGTCTTTCTCAAGGGGTTCTATTTTTAGCTTATGTATGTATGAATTCAAAAAAAGACAGATATGATGTCTTTCAAGTCAATTGGATGTGACAGCTGTATAAACATAGTGAGGACAAGGACTATATGCCACATTCATAAGATTTTCTACATCGCACACCTTTTGTGACTTTTGCTGAGGTGCTGTGTGGTCATTGGGCTTCAGATAGCGGCCACGTTTGAGAGGCATTTTTGAATTCCCCTGGGCGCTCTGTTTTCCTGTTTCACTCCTCCATGCTGTTTGATCTGCCTTCACGCCCTCCTCAGTGGACTGGATCAAATAACAGCAGCAGAGCCTTGCAGCCTTGCCCTCTTCTCTTTGTGCCAGATGAGTTAATGTTGTTTAAGATGAATATCATGAAGCCAGTTGTGGAACTTTGTCTGTATGATGATTGGTTTTGTCTTTGTTTCTTTGCAAGAGTGTTGCTTAAAGTTGTTTAACATAAATCTGTCACATCAGACATCTCAAAATGTATCGAATACGACTGAAAATGTTAGACTTTTAATCGATTATATGCAGCCCAAGGAAACTATCGCAAATTATTAAAAGATGCCCCAAATCAGATACACACCTTATTCAGCGGACCAAGTATTAGCCATGATGTGACTGATCCACATTACATACAAAACATTGGAACACACACACACACACAGAGAGACAGAGAGACAGAGAAATGTTCTGTAAGAAATGTGGATGGACTGAATATTGCTCTGCAGGCCCATCCACCCTCTTGACTACACTTAAGTAATCTTGGTATCAGTCTGCAGGAGCTCTGTCCTCACCCTGCCTGAAAGGATACTATTCTCTCTAATCTCTTGATCCTCTTTTGTTGAAACCTCACTAAGACACATCGCCAGCTCTGCTGCAGCTCACCTCCACACACACACACACACACAGACTTCATCCCCTTTTCACAGCAGGCCTAAAGGCATCTGCTGAACCTGAAATGTCTTTGCTATTATCCCTCCTTTGTCACAAGTTAAACAGAGAACACGTCTTCCTTGGCCAAGGCCCAGTCCAGGGCAGCTGTCCTGCTAAAGATAGACAGACGCACACCATCTGTTGCTCCTTCCTCTTGCTAGTGCTCGTTCTCTTGTATTTGTATGCATTTCCTCTCCCTTGCTTCCCCATTCCTTTTATCTTAAGCTCATTTACCACTAGAGATGTTGATGGGAGAAACATTACAGCAGCTTGTGTTAAGTACAAGCATTACTGCCAGGGATTATAACTATCAAATGATGTATATCTTCAGAGTTCAATGGTATGGATTAATTTTTTTCTTCTGACAGAATTATTATGCCTGTTTAAATAAATTGCAACTACCGACTGGACTGTAAATATTCCTGCTTTTTTTGTCCTTTGCCCATCACATGCCTATGTAAGAAAAAATATATATGAGTCAGTAACAGCTGGGAGAAGCCAGATCCAAGACAAGATTCACATGTAACCAAGTTGCAATACTTCTGTAAACAAGGACATTCATGCAAAAGCCAAGGCATTCCAATCAGTCATATTTCCTACCACATAACCTGCAGACCACAAACATGCTGCAACTAATTAATTGATCACCGCCCCTGTCACTGCTCCCTCTCACCTTCTCCTCCTCTCCTCTATTTCAGGCCCAGCGAAAAGAGCTGTTTATCCAGGAGCGCTATGGCAGGTACAACCTCAGTGACCCCTTCCTGGCCTTGCAGAGAGACAGTGAGGCTGTCGGGGGCCAGAACAAGGACCCAGGCTGTTCCTCCCCCACCTCCAACCCTCTGGTGGTTCTCAAACTGGTGGTGAGCCACTGCAGGAGGATGCAGGAGAAGATGTTGGCCCAGCTGGCTGCAGCGGAGAGCAGGCACAGGAGGGTGGGTGTGGATGTGTGGTTCTTAATTAGTGGAGGCAGAAATGAGCTGGTTCCTTATGTGGATTTAAAAAAAAAATCAATTGGGAAACATAAAAGATAAAAACTAGTCTCACTGGTGGAATATATATATCTATATATATGCAGATGGCAACCAGGTGCAATGAGAAAAAATATGAAATATAATAAACCTGCTGGCAACAAAATCTTGGTACACAAAACTAATTTGATTAATTAAATCATCCCTCTTCATTAAAACCCTTTGTTTCCAAAAAGTTTTTTCAAGAACAGAAGAATAACATTAAAAAAAAGCATTGTTTTTAGCACAAACTATTTCCATAGGCACATACACACGCATCCAAGAAGAACTTCACAGGGGCAGGAGTACAGACATGAACAAAGAAAAATAAAATACCTGCACACTGAGGTCACGTTTCCAGTTTTCCTTTTGTTTCATGTGAGCTTGGGAGTGTGAACACACCATCACTTATACACAGTGATGAAACACAACACGTCTCCTGAAGTATACGCAACACACGACATGCCCAATCTGTGTGATCACAAAATTCCTGTAATTTGATATTAACATCACATTAGTTTTATACAAAAACACAAAAGTAACGGAAATAGATTTTGACACGTTGCTGACGTCCGTAATATCAAACTCTCATGCAAGATAATTTCATCACTGACTCTCTGTCTCCCCACGGCGTTTGCTTTAGGTCATTGCAGATCTGGAGGAGGAGAAGAGGAGGCATGCTGAGGACACAGCAGAGGGAGATGATGTCACTTACATCCTGGAGAAGGAGAGGGAGCGCTTACAACAACAGGTGCCCTCTAATTAAAAAGTGACGTGGATTGCACTGTAAATATTTGTCCAGAATGTACTGCATAAAATCACATAGGAGTCAGTGAGTTTTAAAAGAACATGTGTCAAAAGCTTTGAAGTAAACCGGAACCACCCACAAGCCATCCTCAAAATCGACACACTGTCTACTACTTCTGACAAGTTTGTTTATTGTGCGTCTCGCCTCCGTCTTTGTAGCTGGAATTCGAGCGGAGCCAGGTTCGGCGGTTGGAAAAAGAACAGCGGCGCATTACTGACCAGCTAGAAGAAGAACGGGCTCAGCACAAACAGCTCTCCTGCGCTTTGGCCAAAGAGTGCAAGTGGGCGAGTGCCAGGGCTCTGGAGGAGGGTCACCGGCTGACCGAGCTGAGCCGCAAACTTGACAAGGTAGGAACATTTTCACCTCCAAGTTAGGCAATTTGTTGCTCTTTTCTTCTCACGAATGTTAGTCCTGGTTTATGTTCTTAGGAGAAGGAGGCTTGTCAGGCCCTGAGAATGGAGTTGGAGGAGGAGAGGAGGAGAACCCTGAGAATGGAGGCGAGGGTGGAGGAGCAGCTGGCCGAGTTTGACACGGAGCGAGAGCAGCTCCGCTCACGCTTGAAGAAGGAGGAAGCTCACTGTTGTCAGCTACAACAACAGGTGGGGACACTTGAACGCATTCATCATGCAGGTGGCAGTAGATGGCACATTTTGCATAACGTTTCTGCCGCAAGTTATTTAATGAAAATTAGCTTGCATTGTACAGACACATTTCTGCTTGAAACTAATCCCTTTCCCTATTTTGTGATCAGGTAGAAGAGCTGAAGAGGAAGCTGGAGGAGGCGGATATGACGAGAGATGTTAGGGAAGAAGTTGCAGCTCCAGTAGAGGCAGAAGGACAGGAGTGGGCCACAAAAGTTCCTCCAGGAAAGACAGCAATAGACACTATAAAGGTCGAGGACATTGAGGAAGATGGAAACCAGCAGCCTGTACAGCTAAAAGTCGATGTTCACTACTGTCCAGTGGAGACCAATGGGCACCATGGTCCAATCAGTGTCCTCTCGGAGAAGATCTGCCTACAGAATGGGAATGAAAGTTCTCCGGTTCATCAGCTCCAGACATCATTGTCCTCCTGCAGCGCCACTCCCTCCGCTCTCCCTTCTTCCTCCCCCTGCACCTCTCCTGTCCTTGCCAAACGCCCACCAGGCAGCCCGAGCCCTGGTAACTACAACTCTCCCTACCAGGCTGGGATCAACCAGCGCTTCCACGCTGCTCGCCATAAGTTCCAAGGTACCATTGACCCAGAACCTCAATCACAGGCCGCACAGCCTCCCCTCTCGCCAAAGGACGTCTCCCCTGTGACCAGCAGCTCCTCCCCAGAAGCCAGCCCAGTCAAGCAGATGGCCCGGAGCACAGTCACTCAAGTCCTGTCTCGCTTCACCACCGTCCAGCAGAGTGCCTCACCCAAGCTCGCAGCACAGAACAATTCACCCTTCGGTACAGACTACCGCAGCCTGGCAGCGCCCCTGTCTCCGGTCATCGGACGGGCCGCAGGACCTCTTCCACAGGGTGTCAGATCGCCCATCATCTCCAGGGCAGACAGGGGCAACCCTCCACCCATCCCCCCTAAGAAGCCCGGCCTGTCGCAGGCCCCTCCCTCCCCGGCGGCAGTGCCCAGGTCTGCAAGCCATTTCTCCGACAGCCCCCTCTCTGGCATCTGTGGCCTCACCTCGAACCAGGAGGGAGTCAAAGAACTGGACATGGTGGTTTCTTCTAGTTAACGGATTATTTGATTCATCACTGCGTTAGTCAGCTGCTGCTCTGCTTGTGACACCATGGTTCAATCCACATCTGATAATTATGATTGAGATATTGTTGTGTATATGACAGGATTTGTATACTATTTGAACAGAGGTCCCTGCAAACACTGTTTTAACTGTATTTATTAGATTTATCTTTAAATATGTGCTGAGGCACTGTCTTAGGTAATGATTACGCTGTTACTAATGAGCATTGTTTTAGTTTAAAATGTGCCAATACTGCATGCTGGGCACACCGTACTGTTACAGTATATCTTTTTTATGGTGTCATATTTCCAAAGAAAACAAATCAATTCATCACGTGAAGTATAGTTTTTTCCCCCCGACACTTTGTCTCAAGTGTGTTGCTTGTTATTACAACAAATACCAAATGTAACTAGTCCTTGGACCAATGTATGTTACATAGTCATTACGTAGCTGTTGTTTTTATAAAAATGTCTAGTTCATTTTATAAATGTTCTTTAGTTATTAATGCACAATAGTTTTACACAAATCATTAACCAAATCTAATCAGTGCCGTACTGAGCTTTGTTCATGTATTGCTTTAATGTTGCATAGTTATGATAATGTTACAGGCTCAGATTATATGCCGGCACCATTTGTACAATATCTTGTATAAGATTAGTGATTCTTATGAATGTCATGCCTTTGTCATTTAGACATCATTATAAAACACTTAAGTATTTTAAAGTCCAACATGGCTTTGAGTAACATCACAACACAACTGCTGTGTTGGTTCTCTCTCCCTCTCTTTTATCAGCTCCTTTACATTTCTGTATATGCTGGAAAGTGACGGGTTTAATAAATTAATCCCAAAGATTGTCATGTATTCATCTCTTTATTTATACTTTCATTGTGTGTTGGCAGTAGACGGTGATGTAGGTATTAGTGCCAACAATAGTACTAATCTAATGAAGGAAAGCTGCTTACAGTGCAGGTCTGCAACTGCCCTTTATATTCATTAGCAATTTTCTTGATTAACTGATGAGTCGTTTGATCTTTAAAATGTTTAAATAAATGTTAACAAAATGCCTGTTATAATTTGTTATATTGCTTAGTTTTTCAACCAAATGTGCAAAACCCAAAGATATTTAGTTTACTCTCATATGGCAATAATAATAATAATAGTTATATCCTCACATGTGAGAAGATGGAAGCGGGGAATCATAAAAAAAAAAGACAAACAATGAATCGTTGCCGATTCATTTTCTGTCGACTGACTGATTAATCGATATATAATAATATTGTTGCAGCTATAATTTAGTGGAATACAAATAAATAACGTAACCTGTGTTGCATTTTATACTTACACCTAACCAGTTCAACATTCCAGTAGTATAGTATTGTGCAGTACTTATGTAGTGTTTTTAGTACTGTACTGCCCAAGAGTGTCCTTTAGAGGTCAGTATTTGATAAGTAGCTACACTACAGTAAGGAGCTTACAGCAGGCTGGGAAATACAAAGATCCTTGAATTATTACTCCTCATTTGACATCTAACACTTTCTCTCCTAATTATATATTATTTGGTGCTGTGGACGTATTTGTGAATCTATGAAATGTGTTAAACATCACACGCATGTTAGCTCCATGCAGAGTTAACATGCATTATAACATACATAATACCTTATCTTTTAAAAATAGTACCAATAGTTTATTAAATTGCTAAAATGTATTTCAGTGGAGATGCTATGAAGATTACAGAAACTGCATATATCAACATACTGATACTGAGTTAGTACTATATTGGTGACTTTATTCTAATATTCCCGGGAAGCAAAGATTCAGTGACATCATGTGCAATGTATATTTTTTGTATGCATGTTTTATATTTCTGTATTCGTGTGAATTTGGCCTTTGACTACATTTGGATACTGAAAAGAAGAATCTCACCTTTTGCTCCCGCTTAGTTGCGCAGATAGGTTATGAAACTCTTAAGTGGACTAAACTGTTTGTTATTTTGCACCTCTTGTGTTGCTTCAACTGTAAACAGTCTTCTAGTAGTTTGGTATGTTGTTTAACTGACTCAATATATGAGAGAAACTGCGTGGTGGTGATGAGTTTGCGATTGCGTGAGTGCACAGAAAGATGCTTGACAAATATGCAGCACATGCTGACTTTCCGTCACACTAAATCCCCCTCTTGGTTGTTGGGGAAGGGTTGACTGGTTAGCAGGACGGGTCACCTCTTCCCTGATCGGCTCACCTAATTAACATTCCAGTGTAGGACAGCAGGATCACATCCCAAATCCAGCACAGGCATGCCTGGTCCTCCAGCAAAGCCTCATCTTTCTCAGCCTCCATAAACACAGGCTCAGGTTGATGAGCTGTGAGGGGCCACGTCCTCGCTGCCGTCACTGCCAGCATGGCTGCTCACTGTACTCTGTTGCCGTCCTCTGCTGGGAGACAACTCACAACACTGAGCGGAAGACATAATAGTCTACAGTTTAAAACTTTGTTGTGAGAAATCCTAAAGCCGTTTAGTAAAATAAATGTAAATGAAAGCTTGTGCAGTCCACATTCTGTTTTTTCCCCCTTGCTATGTTGGCTTTGTTTGAGTACTACCTATCCCTCACTTTCAAAATGTGGAAGTCTTACATATCTGCGTTAATCTGAAATGTCTTTGTATGCATTAATATTCACACAGTTAATATTCAAACTCTGACTTCAGACTTTGGGCTACATGACTTACATAAACAAAAGTATGCTTTTTTTAAATACTTTTGTTCAAGCTATGGGTCATGACCCAAACTGGATCTTGGCTCTCGGCTCTCTTTCTGTTGGGATTCCTCATGACAAGAGGGGTAATGATTCATTATTTTCCCAAAGAATAAAACCTCAGAGCAGTAGATTACATTTCTTTCCAGTGCCCAACCTCAGAAAGTTGGCAAATCTTTTTTCCTGGAGTGGATGTCAAAACTGGTATGTAGATTTGTTGGATCTTTTCTCTGTAAGGTTGTGTACATTTATAATGGACTTCACTTATATAGAGAAAGTTTCTGGCCTGGGAGCAACTTTAGGATTAAGTGTCTTGCCCAAAGGACACTTTGAAATGGGGGGGCTACGGGAGCCAGGGATCGAACCACCAACCCAGAGGACGACCCACTCTACCCTGCTGTACCTCCCGTGCCACAGTGCATCACCAGGCAGCCCATTCGTGTGAGACGTGCTTGCGATAAAGCACCACATATAAATAAATGAACTTGAACTGCACAAAAGGCGGACATACGAGACACACGGTCTCATGGCTGCAGTGTCATGTTGTGTGAATGAGATGACAAAACTGAGGTCAAGGAAAGAGCACGTAACCTGTCATGAGTTAAACCACAAATTTACGACCTCATTTCAGACCTGTTGCACACAAACAAAATACGGTCCGTCTAGCCATCTATTTCCCTGCCTGTAACAGTGATGACTGACGTCACTGCACCGGTCCCACAACAATCTCATAATCATCGCCATCTGTGCCGCAGCTTGTAGTGGTCCAATCTCTTTCTTATCCTCTTTTTCATCCTGTTTTTCTTTCCTCCCTCTCGTCCCCTCTTCTCTGTCCAAAATTAGTCCAGGCCATGAGATGGGCCTAGAATAGGAGCTCGGGCCCCCACACTGAGCCTCTTAGAGACCACAGCTGGAGCTGGCTCAAAGTGAGACAGAACGAGAGGGAGGGCCGGATGGCGAGCGTTATCGCCACCATCACCTGTTCCCTGTAAAGCAATTTGTTATAGAGTTGTCACTGTAAAATCCATAGCTTGTCCTGGGCTAAAGAATGACAGGGTCACATGTAATGAGGATCCGAGTGTTGCTCCATATCCAGACATGACATAACTGAAGGACAAACAGCTGGGCTATGTGTGCGTTTTGGTCTATGTGTGTGACACAAGAGGGGAGAGCGTCCAGTGACAGACAGGGCACAGACTCAAATCCTATAAAACTTTAATATATAATGTAAAGTACACAATGGTGTGTGCATTTGTTATTTTGGGGAAAAAAATACGTTTTTTTTTCCTTCTATTTTCTTGTAATTTAGAAAATCGTACTGAACTCAAACATGACAGTTTGCATTACATTCACTGTCTGTGTGGTACTTTTAGGCAGCTGCATTGTTATTGACCTTTAAGTAGGTCTCTAACTAACACCCCTGGATTTGCACTGATTAAAATGACCTCACACTCTCATACAAACACACACGGCGTCTCATCGATGTCTTTCTCTACCTGCTGGACACACGCGGCACAAAGTGACTCACTGAAGTCGCGGGAAATGTCCTTGAAGTGGGTCATATGTTTCCACATTGGCTCGATGAGACAAACCTGTTTCTGGATCGGGACTGTTGATGTGAGCTGAACTGCATTACAGGAGAAGTTCAAGTGCTTGGAGCCGGCGGGAAGATATTTACTCTCCCACCATGAGCCGTATGGCATGAAGGCAACTTTTTTTTAGAAGTTATTAATCATTTTCCAACAGAGAAGGACTACACTGGGCCCACACCAAACTTGGAAAAAACTGGAATTACAGCACACGACAGATATAAGCCATGTCAAAAGTCAACTACCATGAAAATGGTGTTGGTGTCTCAGTCCAGACATACTCCAGGACACTCAGCCTCACCTCTTGTCTTATCTCCCTCTGTGTAAATTGTATCCTTGAGTTTTGCCTTTTGTGTCAATGTGTTGTCCTTTTCTGAACGTGTTGTCTTTGCTGTAGAGAGGAGGTTGTTAGCAGTTTATTTACCCAGTATTGTCATTCCGTTTCTTTGTGGTGTATTTTCACAACATTTCTGTCTTTTCTGACCTTACTTCTGTCTGTCTTGGAAGAGGACAGACTCTCCTCTATTATTTGGGCAGAGAGTCAGAGGATAGGTGGTATGTTGGACAGATTGTCTTTTTGGGATTTGTGTTTTTGGGGCTATATAAATGAAACCGACTCTTATTGCAACTACCTGATTAAACCTTTGGGCAGCTTTTCAGGAAACAAGTAAAATGTTTGGTCTGAAATCTGTCCATATTTACAATTTTGAAACTGCCTTTGAATGGGTTTCTCATACTAGTTAAACTCTTAGTCAAGAGGGTCCCATGCAACAGTAAAGTTGTTTTCATGTTTTTTTATATTTTTTATTCTGCAAGGGAATTGCATTGAGAGCAAGCACACCTGTCCAGCAGGCATATGAAACAATGTCTAAAATGCCCCCTGGGAAGGATTACCCATCTCTATGGAGACACCAAGTTCCTGTTTAATGATGTGTCAAAGCATGAAAGCTTGACCCCTCATAGTTGAAGGTTCCTAAGCAAAACTTTCTCCTATGCACTAATAATGTTGAGAAATGATGAGTAACATCACGCAAAGTGTTTTCAGTCATATCAATGCTATTAATGAGCTCTGGGAATAAATTATTTACTGCAACATGGTTGCAACAAGAGGCTATTTGGTTCAGTTGCATATCTTCCAAACATTACATTTGTCATAACGCAAGCCTTAATTCTTTCAAACTTAATAGTTTTAAATGTTGTGAAAAAACGATTAACCACATATATATCAATTTTAGACTAATTTCTCTGGAACATTTTTTACTTTTAGATAATTACCAACTCATATAATAAACTGAACTGTCAATGCACAGGCAACAAGTCCTTAGGGAAATACTGCATATACAATGGTGAATGAATACACAGACAATGAATGCACAAAGTCAACCTCCCCACTCGAATAGATTCTGTCAGAATATTATAGGATCATCACTGGACAAGGCTGTGTTTTAATGGTTGTTCTAAAGTGGCAAAAGGTCGATTTTTTTAATCAGTAGACATCACAGTCAAGGATCACTTTCCATCAAACTAAATATACACATCTCCTATCTCCTGCCCTGCTGTCGGTTGGACTACATACCACTATTTGTCATTTTCTGACAAAGGGGTGGGGGTGGAGGAGGGGGGGGGTCCCAGACAGCTGACTCGCGCGGCGCTGCGCATCTTCATTCCCGGCTACAGGAGGAAAGGTGCGCCCACCGTCTGTCCCATCCTCGGAAACAGTTCTTCCGCTCGCCTCGTACGTGATCTGAGCGACGTCCAGCACTGTCGCTACTGTGCTGCCGCATCTGACTTTGCACTTTACAACTTCCCTTCATCTTCAGTGACACTGAATTCGCTGCTCAACAGCTGGGGATGAAAAGGTGAATTTCTTTTATTTTCACAAGAGTGCGTTAAGAGACATCTGAAACGGAGGGCTTTATTCTGCTCGCTCATCAATTAGGCTAGCGACGTCAGTGAACGTGATGGATGCACGGACAGAAAATCTGTACGGCACTGTGAAACCAGCAGCAGCAGCAGTTAACTGATGGAGTTTAAAACCACTTCTCCTCCTTCTGAAGTTCTTCTAGTTCCCCAATGATGGACAGCAGACGGTCGTCAGGGACTTTCACACCTGAGCGTGCAGCTTTTGCCAACACATGAGAGGAAGCAACATGTTTTGTCTGATGAAATCTCGGAGCTCATCAGACAGCAGCAGGGCTATGAGGATCAGACATGGGACAAAAAGCCAACATCCCTCGAAACCCATCTCTAAAATATACTTCGTTTTTATTTTGCTCCTGCTCCTTTTCACACCGAGAGTGGATTCATCGTGGTGGTGAGTGAGATCTTTGAAGTGCATTTGCTGATAGCAGTTTTAATTACAATCATTTATTGGTTAATTAGAGTAAACATCTGTAATAGCCAAAGGGAAGTTACATATAGAAAATAGTTCTAAGTAAGTTTATTAATTTACTAATTTATTTATTAATTTACTCTTTTCTCTGTCAAGTTTGAAGGTAGAAAATGATCTTGTGAAGAGAAAAAAAATAAAATAAAAGGGAGATCTAAACATAACTTTCTAATGCGTATTTGAAATGTTCTCAAACTTTTATCTAAATGAAGCCTCTGTAGATTTTCCCCCCAACCAAACCTACAAAAACTTGTCCATACTTATACATTTTCATTTTCTTTCAAACGGAACACTTTCATCTTAGTTCACCTCTGCACAGGGATTTTTGTATTGATGTTAATTTCTTTTTAAACATCAATGCAAACTGGGATGTTGAGTACAGCAGCGTGTGTCCTGCATTTATGAAGATTAATGGTGTTGGGGGGGGATCTCCCTTATCAATCCATCCTGCCCAGAGTAAGTGGCAGGTGCAGGCGCTGGTGCATGAATAAATGCCCCTTGATGATTTCTCTTGAGGTTTTAAACTCCTCAGAGTTTAAAACCTCTCTGAGGAGTTTCAAACTCTGAGGAGTTTAAAACCTCCACATATAGTTGTTCTCATGTGTCAGGTCACACGTACAGAAGTGTGTACATCATATTTAACTAACCACTACATTTTCTTCTTTTGTGTTTAAATGAAGGCCCTGCACCCCACCACTATCTTATTTTTTTTTTAAACATATGGATTTATATAAAAAAACATTATTTTGTAAATTATGTTACGGATGGTAATTTCCCAAGAGAGCCAAAATGTGTGTAATCCCTGTGCTGTTTTATGCAAATACATTATGGAAAAACGGATTAAATCTGAATGAAGTCCAAAAAAAGAGTGAGAAAGAGAGAGACAGAGCAGGAGAGGCTTGGAAGTTTTGTGTCCAGATGATTAATACTTATTTAATCCTGGTTTGTATTGGCCTATTTTTAACCATTTCCGATAATTTAGATGAGCTTGCTCAAGACTCTGAGGTCTTGCTGCACAGGACCCCCCCTCTCTTTTTATGTGTGTGTCCTCTTGGAGACTTTTGGCACAGCCAAACACACAATAAACACAAGTCGATAGTCGCAGATAGAACGGGACTGGGGCAGCCATAACGGGAGTGGAAACTGCCTGCTGCGGCCTTGTCTGTCTTGGTGGCCAGGCGACACGAATGCGGCTGCGATTAAGGACTATAATGATATCCGGAAGGAGAGTGGAGCGTGCAGGCTTAGAAAGTGAGGGAGCGAGGAGAGAGGGTAGGGGGGGTGGGGGATCTGCGCATGCATATGGTTGATGTGTGAGGCAGGGAGGGTAAGGCATCACTTGCACTGTAGAGGACTGTCCTGTTGATAAGAGCCCCCCCCCCCTAGTATCACAATACCACCAGCATGTGATCCGCCCATTTAAGAGTTGCTACAAAGTAAGGGATTATGTCTGAATAGAGCAGGAGGCAAAGGCCTGTCACAGGGAAAGAGGTGCTTTTCACTGAACGTGAGGAATTTAATAATCTCTTCTACATCCTGAATATCTGGATCTCAAGTAGACACGGGGTATGGATGCAAAGAAAAATAGGCACACCAGTAGGAATACAATCAAGAATCTAGTTTTATTTGCTTTCTTGCCAAGAGTTAGATGAGAAGACCGATACCACTCTTCGCATCTAGCTCCAAAAACGTTGGATCCTACGTTACCCATAATACGACTCCACAAAAGACGTTCATGTCAACATCTGACTTGTAATTCTGGTACAATCTGTCCTACTTGGTGAGAACTACAAAAAAAAGGCAACAAATTTGTGCAACATAGCTGCAAAGCCACCATCACTGAGAGTTACACTTATCTAAAGTCGAATATTAACACTAATGCAATTGATTCAGCTAAAATGAGGTACGCCTTTTTTTTTTGCATCTGGATTGACTTGTTAAGAAACCACAATAAATACATAACTCAGCAAAACTCACTCATTTAGGCTATTTATTGGTGTGAATCAAAAGCTAGCAGTGGGGGCAACTATGTTGGGATAATGTGTGAACACTCCCAAAATCAGAATTACAGGAGGTTCCCCCGCCCCCCATCGTTTCCATTCTGCAGGTACATCGGAGCGCTGGGTGCTCGGGTGATCTGTGACAACATTCCCGGCCTGGTGAACAAGCAGAGGCAGCTGTGCCAGCGGCACCCGGACCTGATGCAGTCCATCGGCGAGGGAGCCAAAGAGTGGATCAAAGAGTGCCAGCACCAGTTCAGACACCACCGGTGGAACTGCAGCACGCTGGACCGGGACCACACCGTGTTTGGCAGGGTGATGCTGCGAAGTGAGTCTGCTCGTGTGTGACTAGGATTTCTATCTGTGTGGTTTCTTTGTATGTGCGTGACAGTGGTTGTTTATATCAGAGACACTCGAGTTAATCATCCTCGTAAATGTCTCTGCTGTTACCAGATAAGCAGAGAATTAATAGGTGTCTTATTAAAACAACTTTGTCCTAGAAGACAAACAGAAAGAGAAAGTGTTGCGTTTTTTCCTTTAGTTTTTCTTTTACCTTCTCCGGAATGAGAGACGATTGGGAAAGTGGATGTTCTCCGAAAACAAGTAGCAGATCACCACACTGGTGATGTATAAACAGTAATAGGAGATGTAAATATTTGGGTAGATGTTTCTGGCAGCCAGACAAAGCTTTACTCCCTGACATATCGCCTGTGTTCTGCTTCATTGCGTGAGGAGGAATGGGTGGGAAAGCCAGACCAAATAACCCTCAAAATCTCCTCGTCTGAAATGAAAACACAGCGCAGTGACTGAGAAAGCTGCCATCTGTGCAAATTAAAAAAGGTGAAAGGAGAGTCGGCTGGACTGTGATGTTATAGCTGACATGCTGCTACCTCTGTCTGGACCATCCACCATAAATGGACTGATTTCTGTGCTCCTGCTGCCTGAGCAGTAACACAGTGAACTTGGGCACTAAAAGAACAGCGTGAATCTTACCAAAGAAAGCAACTGCACCAGTTGTTGCGTGGTTTCTGACAACGTTCATTCATCAAGTAAAAGCAGCATTAAAATACATTTTCCGTTATATGTTATTTTCTGAAGGATTTCGTTGCAACACCTCTCTTTCCTGTGCAACCCAGGCAGCCGAGAGGCAGCGTTCGTGTACGCCATCTCTTCAGCAGGAGTGGTCTACGCCATTACCAGGGCCTGCAGTCAGGGGGAGCTAAAGATCTGCAACTGTGACAGCCACAAGAGAGGGCAAGCCAGCGACGACAAGGGCAATTTCGACTGGGGTGGATGCAGCGACAACATCAACTATGGCATCAAATTTGCCAAGGCCTTCGTAGATGCTCGAGAGCGTATGGTGAAAGACGCTCGTGCGCTGATGAACCTTCACAACAACCGGTGCGGACGGATGGTGAGCAGCAGCTTTAACGTTAATACACCGTGTTGCAGCTGACAGCCTTATCATGTAAGCCTGCATCATACTATAAGAGACTATGAGAGACAAGAGCACGTTACCACAATTGAGCTTATAACCTTATATTTTTGAACATTATAACTCCATTATTTACTGATTTCATTTAACATTTTATTTCAAGTAGACTTGGGCAGTAAAAACTGAATATACTGTGTTTGTAAATGTATTTAGATGTTAGTGTGGTTTAAGTATAACATTTCAAATGGTTTTCAGACTGCTAGAAAAATGGCTTAAATTATTGATTATCAAAATAGTTATATAATAGCACAAATGTACTATGTCAAAATATATAATGATAGGAATATAAAAATATACAATGTCAGAAAATACATGCAGCTCACCAATAATCTCAAGTGTTGTAATGTTTAACTTATCTACTTGACTTAGCTTTGAAGAGAAGAGTAAAATATCCTTCTGGGTTCTGGAAAGGCATCACTCCTGGCAACAGGCAACAAAGAAAGATCAAATCTAACAACGTTCATTAGGAATTTTCTTGTATCAGTAGATTTAGTTTTAGGTTCAATACTGAGAAGCTAGGCTTTTTCCAGAAGGTCTCTGGAGGAACATAACTTAAAGTAAAATCCTGTGCTAGCAGGGCTGATTACACCTACATCATGCCATGGGCAACATCATAGGCTTAACACCCTGTCACCTTTGACCTCTGCTCTAGGCAGTGAAGCGCTTTATGAAGCTGGAGTGCAAGTGTCACGGGGTCAGTGGCTCCTGTTCTCTGAGAACCTGCTGGCTGGCGATGTCTGACTTCAGGCGAACTGGAGACTACCTTCGCAAGAAGTACAACACGGCCACCGAGGTGACCATGAACCAGGACGGGACGGGCTTCATGGTTGCCGACAAGGACTTCAAGGGAAGCACCAAGAATGAGTTGGTGTACGTCGAGAACTCACCAGATTACTGTCACATGGACCGCACAGCAGGTGAGCGAACGAATGAAGAATCGGGTTTTGTCACTGAGAAGTATGATTACGTCTTAAAAAATAAAAAGGAGGAAAAACTTCCAAAGAGTGAAAATGTGTATCGATACTTTAGATGCACATAAAGGTGGTTATAATTTCACATGATGACATACAACACAATGTGAGCTCAGTGCTCTTTTTCACGTAATGATCATTTTTAAAGGGTTAGTTCCCAAATCACACACAAATACACTTGTTTGTAAGAATTGTGACCAAGATATGTACTTGGAGGGAAACCCGTAGTTGAAATATTAACTTGTCAGTGCTCGCCGGTGGACAAAAGATTCACTTCACTGTTTCTAAACCAATTTCTTTTGGCAATTTGCTGTACCTTACATTCAGTATATGACAATGATATATGTCAGTTATACTTGCCTGGATAATTTATTGCTTAGGCCCCCTTTTTGAGTTTTCCACCAGTGCTGATACAATCAAGTGCTGATTACTTTGCATGCGAGTGAAAATTAGTGTGTGGGAATGTGAGAAATGATTTGAGTGCAACCCAGCGAGTGCAAGTGACTGAGAGTTCAGACATCCAGGTTGGCAAGACACACGGATTTGCTAAAAGACGCTAACAAAGCCGTTATATCTCCTCTATATTCTCATCAGCAAAAAGAAGTTTACATGTCACGTAAATTTGAGGAGTGAAAAAAAACAAAACACAGGCATCAAGACATCCCTTATATTTGAACACCACATCATCATTATAGTCCTAGAATATACTTTCTACATTCTGAGATTCAGTGAAGTATTTTTTAGCTTGTTTTAAATAATCTAAATGATTTTATACAAAATATTGCAACACCAAATTTCATTTCAGGTGATTGGTCCTATATCAGTTTTACACAATCTATGAGAATCCGAGGCTCGTCCACTGAAGGCTTGCATTCCTTCACAGCTTTAAGTTCAGTGATTTGACCTTTAACATCTCCTTTAATTCCCAGTGTTTGTTTTGCCTTGTTAAGCTCCGTCTTGCGCCTCCAACCCAGCCCCTTCAATAGAGCATGAAGGAGTTCACTAACTCACTGTTAATAGGTTAGGTAAGATAGCATAGTGCACATGTGCAGCATGATGGTACCAACTTATCAGATTCTCCCCTCCTCCCTGCTCTTAGCTTGGTTGCAGCTTGACAACTGAGAGGTAATGAAGGTGTGTTCGTGCAAAGGAAAGGCTGTCTTTCCTTGTTAAGAGGTGATCTTAAAATAAGCTTATGACCCTCCTCGCCACTAATCTCCATTGTATAGGAATTCACAGCCTAAGGATACATGCGGGCTTATTTTTCAAATCCTTCCTTTGGTCAGTATTAAGCTCCACTCCCTAGAGCCTAAGGGGAATATCTCCTTTTCTCTTTACTTAAGGGATGCTCTGTTATTAGACGTGGCATCTGATCTTAGGCCTCGATTTTACACCCGAGTACATGGACACCTTTGTGACTCTTCGGTCTGGAAAAATAGTTTCAGTTTTCAGCATCAAAATATCCACTGGTGTTCAGAGGTGGTCAACTGCCAACATTACAGCTTCTGGACATCTACAGTATGTCATCACTGGAGGTTTTCCAAAATGGAATTAAGTTCAGCTGATATGCGACTAGGACAACCAGTAACCAACCACAAACAAATGAACAAAGAGTGACTATAGAGTTACAAAAAAAAGGTGCATGTCGTTCCCACTTTAAAAATAGAAATGTGTTCCAATTCCCTTAAAAGCTGCACACTATCAACATTTTTATGTTATCAGTAGATCAAATAACTATGTGTAAGAGGTTATAACCTTTTGTTGCATTTCTTATATTCAGTCTTTAACTCTTGACTGTTCTCTGTTTTTACAATTATGCTTCAAAATGATGTCTTTCAGTTTGAAGTCAGTCAGTAAAGACATTTATTCTACTCACCAAATCCAAAATAAGTAGGGCGATGTGTTTTAGTGAAAAATCACCATTGTACT
>JAVQJD010022193.1:0-12571 GCA_036023655.1 Nannoperca australis
AACAATTAATAAATAAATAAATAATAATACAATGGTGTGTATTCCACTGTACACTGAAAATCTCAGTATTTCAGAACTCTTTGGATTTTTCCTTCAGTTCATATGTTCTCTTTGGTGGAAGTGGAGTCTGACCAAATGATTAATGATTATATTTAAATGGGTCTCATCAGAAGAAGAGGATAGAGTGTGAGTGGATCAGCTGGAAATAAAGTTCCTGTATTAGGCCCATTTCATCTTCTACTTTTCTAATTGATTATCAAGAGCTGATGTAAAAAAGAAGAGATTAATTTACCTGCTGCTGTATAAATGTTTTAGTCAGAATTTTTCCATGCTGCCGTTTCATGGCAGCTCATGGTCAGTTAGGTCCACTTTGTCCTCCTTTATTTTGTAGTCATTAACCAGAGTCTGACAGGAAGCAGAAATGCTAGAGTCTGCAGGTTTTAATTCCAGCCAATCTCTGCAGCAGCTCATGTCACTGCTTGAGAATGTGTTAGAGTAATCTATAGTAAAGCTACAGTATAGAGACTCTAGAGACTTGATGGCACATGGTTGATAACCACTAGCCTCTTAAACCTTATCATGTCAAAGTAGCAGATGATACCTGAGCAGTTTTGAGGTACTGCAGGGTGAAGTACCACAGCTGAGAGGCTGTGTCCAGTAGGAGGAACTGGAAACCAGCTGAGGTGATGTAGGGCGCCTCACCTGCCTCACTGACAAAGAAGATGACAGCATCATGACAACATGAGGTGTAGCACAAAACCTGTGGTCTTCATCCATTTCTCTGTCACTAACATAATAATTCAACCCATGTAGTTTCAGTTTGGAGACGTGAGACCATTTTTATGTCTGGATTACACAGAATTCTACATAAATTGAAGAGAATGTGCCATGGAGTTGTCTGGTCTTTGGGTGGATTTTGCCATTACAAATGTAAGTTAAGTAAAGTTGCCAGTGAAGAAAGCTGCCCCTCAATGTTTCACTGACTTTTTTATGTAATGGATTAGCACCATCTGAAAAGTTCTTTCTGAACTGCTCTTTTATCTGATGTCACAACTGCAAAGAAATAGTCATATTCCTTTGATTCAGTTTTGTATGGCTACCCAGCTGTTTAAAGAACTGACCGTTCACTAAATCCTCCCCCAACGTGCAACTGTCCAGTCCTAGCTTAGCAACAGTTACGAGGCATGGCAGCTCTGTCCACGTGTTGCAGTGCTGTGCATTGGACTGCATTAAGAGAGCGTTAAGATGGTTTCTTATTTCTTCTTTCCAAAACCACAAGAGCCAAAATGTCCAAGTAATGGATTAAAGAGTGCTTTTGTCTGCTCAAATCTAAGCTATTAATGCTACTGTACCTGGCTAACTATCTTATTGATTCAAAGGCCTAAGGTTAGCATGTCCCTAGCTAACTAGTTTATTTTAAAGGGTTACCGGTTACATTAGAACAAGCTCCTTAGCATATGTCAAAGTTTTTTGCTCTGTGCTGCCTTTTATTGAATTTAGCAAGATTTGCCTAGATGAATATGCAAAATCAGCTGGTGAAGATGCTAACTTTTTGCCTGGACATGTTAGCTTTAGCATTATATTATGCGAGTTGGTCATCAAAAGCATATTTAAAACCTTTTTGCCCTTTGGATCTTGATTTTATAGGAGTCAGCTGGAGACATTTAAAAAAGTGAGCAAGAGACAGCGTTTTAACCAACTCATCAAGCTAATGTTAATTAGCTAGCTAGCTAGAGCTGAGAAAATCAACCAGCCACATCAGTGGTCACCAACTAGAAGTTAGAAGACATAAGTCTTGTGTCTGAAGTCAACGGCCGCTCATCGAAGACTTAGTTACTTGTACACCATGGATACTGGATTTCTAAAGCTTATTATACTTAATATAAACCTATTGAAAAGTTTAAACTAATCTGACAATGAATTCAGACAATATTTGTTTATGTGTATTCATAATCACAGAACACAAACATTTTGAGGGGAATATTTTGAATTTGGTTCTTAAAAGATCAAGATGTGTAACGAGCAGGCCATTTTACACTGTAAAAATCTAAACTTTCTGCGTACCTTTTCATGAGGCCTGCTTGAACCAGCAGCTGAGCCAGGTCCTGACTGACAGCAGCACAGAGAGAACCCACCATGAAATGCAGGATGACCTCCCAGCGCTCTATAGCATAGCGGTCAAGACTCTCAATATCCCGTGCGTGGCGGTCAGGACCCAGAGTGCTGCCCTCATCTGCCCATGCTTTGCCCCTGTGTCGACACAGCAGTGGAGGATTTTAGAGTCTTTAGCTACAGTACTGCACTTCCATTTTCAAATTTGTCTAGTTGGCTTAAACATAAAATATTAGAAATTAGTGTAGGAATGAGATTTTATTAACGTTTTGGATCCTTGTCTATAACTCTAACCAACCACGTCTTGGCTGATCAGGGCTGAGAAGGAATCAGAACTGGGTTCATTGCCCAAGTAGATATTCACATACAAGGAATTTGCTTTTGTATTTTGGTGCATAACAATAAAGATAGTAAGAATTTTTTTCTTTAGATTAAAAGATTAAAAAAAAAAGTCAAAAGGTACAACCAAAGGGAAATATAATAGACAATAAAAATATTATAAAAAGGTATGTACAATATGTCTGTTTTTAGAATGAACGCATTTGTGCATGAATGTGCAAAACACTGACCAAGTAATGTGCAAATATTCACACGATGAAGTATAAGGAATAATGCAATGTACAGAGATCATAGTGCAAAAGATGTGCGTGGGACAGATATAGAGACTGTATGTTAATGTAAGTGTCTTGTTGATGAGGCCAGCTGCAGAAGGAAAGAGCATGTAGCAGGTGGGTTTGGTTTTAAACAAACATTACACCATTTAAGCTTGTACAAACACTGAAAACGTGTGTGCACAGTAGCTGAATTTTCATTGTGGAATGAACTGTTTATAAAAAACAGCCCTGTGATGAATCGCTGCATTCACAGGGAACAGACTTACCCGCCAAGCAGAGCTATCCTCAGGTTGTCTTTGAAGACTGGATTTAAAATGTATCCCTGAAGACCACCCTGCAGCTGCTGAATGTGCCAAAGGCGGAGTCCTGCCAACACTGAGACACATTCATCATGATCCCTGCAGGTAGACACCAAAGACAAAACCATTACCAGTCAAATGAACTGGTTATCACTCTGAAATTCCTGTTTTACTTTCACCTTGTCTGGTGGCGATACTGTCCCACACAGAGAGCCTATAATCATGGTCATCACCAATAGAGTTACCAAGCAGATTGAGTCCACACAACGGGACGATGCACAGAGGAGTTATGAAAATGAACAGGATCCTTTTAACGTGACAACATCATGTTAGCCTGGATTAGTTCAAACACATTTGATGCACAGGGCCCAGGACTTCTTAATGACAGTATTGGAATTGCTATTATGCATTGTCAAAAAGCAGGATATGTGCATCCCTAATTCAGAGACTTTTTACTGAGTAAATGACAGCTTCTGCTGTCCAAACCATTCACAAGACTGCCTGGCTGCATGGCAACAACTGCTGACAGAATGCATTGATAACACAGATCGGATGTGGATGTAACTGAAAAAGAATTATCATAAATTAAACTCCCCAGTAAGGTTTTAGTGGGGGTACAGGAGCACTATCAAAATGATCCACCCCACTTTCAATACTGCTAGAAATGTAATCAAGACATGACAAGGTAACATACTCACTTCTGACTGTCTTTTTTCACCCACAATGCCACTGCTGCCTGGGGCAGAGGCTGATCCAGGAACAGCATACGCATCACATAATTCTTGGCCAGAGAGGGGAGTTCTCTGTACAGGATCACACACGCACACATACACAACAGTCCACAGGAGTCCACAACATTAGAACCACCAGTAGCGTGTGTGTTCTAGCTGTCATACCTGTAGACGGCCAGACATGTTGCTGGATGATTGTACAGTCTGTCCAAAATCTCAGGACTCAGCTCTCTCAGGTACTCATGCAAGTTCTTACACTGCAGCTGGACACGCAGCTTCATTATCTACCGAAATAATACACCGTCACCGTTAAACCCGCTCCAAATCCCCTTAAAATGCACTTGTGAACTATTGCTTTGGTCATCCACAAACGGACATGTTGATCGAATAACAAGTGACAGAAAATTATTCATTCTTTGGATACACCATTTATGGAATACGTATATTCAACGTGTAACTTTGATTTAAGTGTAGCAAAAACATTCATGATAGCCACTCATAAAGCAACGGCAGAGGACAACGGTGTGTATAAAAAAGGCGTTATTTACCTTAAAGATGGCTATAAAATGTCGACTGAAATGATTTTATAGCACCACATAAATGCATTGTTGTCATTCCACACTTCTCTTTCGCTAAGCGGCCATGTTTCCAGGTCACGTGAGCTCAATACGAGCGTTCTTATTGGTCTTCTTCTTCTTCTTCTTGAATAAACCGTTTGAAGGACAGCAGCGCCACCTGCTGAATGGAGACTGTAAAGCGTGAGGTGGGATTTCTGACCTTTAAATAAACAAGTGAAAACCATTCATCATTTCACACTGTTTTTAGGAAAAAAGACGACAATATCTCACAAGTGCTAAAAACACATTTGTGCTGTGTAATAGGTTTATTAGGTCCACCTAGCTAAAACGAATAAAGTCTGATACAACAGTCCTGCAATAAAGCCTCCCTTCATAAAGATTATAATGTTCTGTTTTTGTTGAAACTATTTTACTGAGATGTAAATTCCACTGCATGGACATTTTGGAGCCTGTAGCTTGTGGTGCTGTTGAACTGTTATAATGGTGGTGTTTCTGCTATTTTGTCTAACCCCATTTATACCATTGAGTGTATGCTACATAACCTTTCTGTATAAAGCGGTACAGTTCCACAGCACTATAAACTGCAGCCTCAAAACTGATCATACATTTGAATTAAAACCTCTCTCTATGATAATACATTTTTTGTTGATAACATTTTGTAATAATCTCAATCTGTAAAGTAACTACAGTCAAGTAAATGTAGTACTTGACTAAATGTAGTTTGCTACTTTTCACCACTGCTACTGAGTGGACAACTGACTGTGTTTTAGTTACATCCATTATATCTGCAAACATTTTGGGAGGATTAAGAAATCATATTAATTTAACCAAAACATACCTTTTTATATGTATTTCCTTCTTCTATTCACCGTGATGAAACTAGCCCATAACTTGAGCCATCTTCATAAGTGCCCTGAGATAACTTTATGATATGGTGCTATATAAATAAAATGGAATTGAATATTTCCTGTGGAATGTTTACATTTATTTCCTTTTTAAAAGGCCTAATATCATCATAGGTTCCTGTTGACTTAACATTTCCACCACCTATTCTTCTGAAGCTCACATACACTTAAAAAAACTGAAAATCCTTAAAGACAAGTCATGGCTGAAGAGAACTGGGTTTTTCAAGCTGACAGGCCTCACACCCATAATCCACAACTGCTCGTATCAGTTCTTAGAGCCTTCAAAGCTGCTCTGACTTCCTACCTGATTCATTCGAATTCATCCCACTGAAAGCCATTTTACAACAGACAGTGTCAATGGTCCCTGTAAGCTCCTCCTGTCCATGTGTCGAAGTGTCCTTGAGCAAGACACTGAACCCCCAGTTGCTCCTGATTTGGAAGTTGCTTTTGATAAAAGCGTCTGCTAAATGCCTAAAATGTAATGTACGCCCAGAATCAAATCAGACTCCCAGAAATCTTCACATCTCTTCTATAAACTATAGGTTGAGCCTTATCATTTCTTTAATAGACAGTCAACATTGCTGATTCGTATCCTGTGCTGGAACTATTTTTGACGAGCTACAGTTTATGCATCCACCCAGCCATATAGTGCCTACTCTCAGTGAGCACAGGTTTTGCTCTCTTTCCCCAATGTCTGGTTATGTTAATGAAAGTAATAAACCAATTAGATAACATTTTCAGAAGTGTGTGTATTTGTGAACTTTGGAAAGAGCCAGGCTAGCCGTTTCCCTGTTTCAAGTATTTATGGAAAGCTAGGCTAAGCACGTCTTACCTCCTGCGTAACTACAAATAGCCATAACAAACAAACAAGTGTGACCCAGATCTTAGGTCAATTTTTTCATAGTGACAATGTGACTGATAGCTGTAGAATTTAACCATCTATGTGACCTCAGTGAGAAGCTGCAGAACGGGTTTCTTGTCTTGGTTTTATGCAATAAGTGTACATTGACAATTGAATTGCTTTTGCACAAAACATATAGGCTATGCATTACCCCAAATAAGCTATCAGCGGCAGATGGTGTCATGTTTTAGCTGAATTTAGGTGTCTGGACACACTGAAATACTTACTTTTTGTCTTTTCTATCTCTATAGTTTAGATTTCTATTTAATCATATGCAAACATCACTGCATCTAGATCAACAGATGCTTCAACATCATCAATCATAGCCGAGAATAAAGGAGTATTAAGATATTTGAACTCTCTTCCCTGGATAAACTAAGTTGACTTCCTGTATTATGTAATGAATACAATCTTGAATGCAGCATTACTAACATGCTCTAACATAGTGTAACATGCTTGTGATGTAATGACTCTATATCCGTCTCTGTTAATTAGAACACCAGATAACAATGATCCAGACACCCCTCCATGTCCTGGTGTCTGACGGTTGTATTCGAGGCTCGCCCTGTGGAATTCATTCTGTTATGGAATTCCTTATCTGGTGAGTGGCTTGTATTCTGTGTTCAGGGGTATGGATAAAGTTAACCCTAAAATGTGTGATTAAGTTTAATTTAACATCAAATATTATTTAGCCACTATCATCTTATTGTTTTACTTTACTGGTTCACAAAGTCAGGTCTCACCTTCATTTCCCACTGTACACTTCCTGTCCAGCCACAAACAGAGAACACAGTTAGAAAAAAGAGAAAAAAAGAAAACTGGATTAATGCAGCTTAAATAATATTTTATTATAAACTACTTCAAATGTATAAAGGTCACATCTTATGTAAGCATTAAGGTTTATTCTTGACCTTAGAAAATGTAGTTTAACAATTCTTAACTTAAAGTCCTCTTACAAGCTCTTTTTGGAACTTTCAGCCGTACCACACACCATTCAACAATAGATGATAATTACTGACACTGTGCTACACTATTTCTATGAAATCTGAGTGATCTCCATCCACTGATGAAGACTGTGAGACACAACTGAAAGCAATGGGAAAAAGCTAATTAGATTATTTCGTCAAACTTTATTCACAGTGTGAATGCTATTACTTCAGGAACAGTCACTGAGATTCTCTGCAGTGAAGGGCCCGGTGCGTGTTTGCTCCGTCAAACTTATATTTACAATCCATGTGTTAAGAAAGCGATCAGCCATCAGAAACCAACAAAAGAGGAATGGAGTTCTTCTCAGGAGTCCTCCTTCTCTTGATACCTGTAACAGCAAAATCAAAATGATCACACAACAGCACAACATTTTTGAACGGAGATCCTCAACACAGCATGCTCATATTCATTACCTGCAGTGTACACAGGTGAAGAAGACAGTCTGTCCTTCATCTGCAGATCTCATCTGCCTGGTGTGGTAAACCATCCCCTCTTTATTGCAACGAGAGCAGCGTCTGTCAATCTAGAGGGAGCAGGACACCTCATTAATACAGTTTGCAGATGTTAGCACCACACACAGAAATTAGTTAGCAGCCAGGCGGTTCTTACCACAGCGCCCTTCAGTTCAGAGCCCTCCTCATTCTCTAGAGCCAATGACGACTGTTCCACAGGGTTGAAGATGACTGAAGAGCGGATCTCCCGACCTGAGAACTCTGGAGGATAAAATACATGTATTTTAAGCAGAACCAATGGTACTCTGTGCCAAAAAAAGAATCAATGATATCAAACGTTTGCATATGGATGGTTGTTCCTATAAAACTGTCCACAGTGAGGTGTGTGGATTATTTAGTGTAACAGGGACATTGTTTCTGGAAAGGTACTTCACCATTTCATTTTTAAACATACTTGCTTAGAGCACCACAAACTAAATTCCATTCACCTTCATTGTATTGGGGTGGAGGCAGAAATGTCCAAACCTGGATAAATCAAACCAAAACAATTGGAATGGACAGATACCACTAGAGGGATATAAGAAAATAGATGTATGTTGTTTGGCCTCAAAGAGTCAGATCAACAGGGTTTTTGTAACAGTTCAAAGGTGAAGAACATGTTCAATTTTAGGTATATTTCACCCTTGTGAATGATTAGAATGGGCCGACGTAGACAGCGTACCTGCTACAGGGATGCAGAAGGAGCAGCGGGGGCAGCGGACTGTGTCCTGTATTCCTGGAAGAGGAAGAATGTTCCCACATTCTGGGCAGAAGTTAGGATCACCACCAAAACACGACATCTCTGTTTGAAGAAAATGAGCATTGGTACTGTACTTTAGGGTACGATAGACCGTCGTAAATCCTAAATTACAGTCACTGTTACACACAATATACACTAGCTGTTGTTGCTTCGTTTTTTACAATGCACACGGGCATAATGGCTATGTTAACCTTACCTGACTTAATCAAATAAATTGCTTGTGAGGATTAGTCCTCGTTTTAAAAGATCTGTCAATTCATTTGAGAAAGGCATCAGGTTTACAGTATCGTGTTTGGACTTTGTGGTGGTGCTACACTTTTATTAACATTCACGGATGGTGCATTTTAGATTTTAGGACTTACTTTCCAAGTGAAATTAAAATAATAACATTGCGTGTCCATAAGAATTTAAAGCACAATTTACGAGAGCATGTCACTTTAGCACGTGACTGCACACTTAGCTAACGTTATATTCAACTTTAGCCAATTCATCAGACATTCGTTTTCAGACAAGAATTTAGTTTCTTACCTGTTTAATGTGTAATAATGTCACTATCCACAAATAATACGCAATTTTCAGGGTAATGTCAAACGTGTCTGTCTCCACTGTACTGTAAATTTGGCATCTGCATGGTTACACATTGCGGGGTCTTTCAGCCACTGACGGTCGCATACTGAGACGTCACTATGCGACGGTAACGCTAGCGCTTCAGTTGTGGTTCACTCTTTCTCTCGTAGTTAAGTTATATAATTTTAAACCGACAGTATTAGCATAACATGCAGCAATATACATTTTTAAAGTTCAAATTTTAACTGGTTTAGCAGACGAGTAGTGATGGTGAGATGAAGCCTCACGAGGCATTGAACCACTTGAGCCAATTGGTTCGAGAAAGGGTTCATTTCTCGAAGCTTCATGTGTACACGAAACCACCTACTGGCCAAGTCTATAATCACAGGCTGCTGTATCTGAACCACATAATGTGTGATGCATTGAGTTTTTGTGTCTGTTATGTCTGTTGGGAATGACTATGAATTACAAAAAATGTATGACCAAATAATTTCTGTACATAAATTATCCCGTGTAGAAAAAAAAAATTGTGTGTGTAAATTTTCCCAAAATGGTAAAATCATAATACGGCAGGTTGTGCAATGTTTTTCTGAAAATGGCATGGGCATAATCAGGCTGAGGACAGTGAAAGTGCTTGTGGAACTAGGAAAAGGGCACAGATTAAGCTTGTGTAACTTGGACAATGATGTACAGGACAGGGGAAATCCTCCTCTTCCTCGCTGGCTCCATCCTATCACGTATCCTACTCTCCTCACTCTCCTAAATCTCTCTCTCTCCCTAAACTCTCCAAACTATAAAAACGCTATCCAAACTCTAGTATTCAAACTCTCCAAACTCTTTCTAAACTCTCAACCGACCGCAACTCTCCTTCAAAAATCCACATTTAGAGTGGAGCCTGAGGGGTCTATATCCTCGATTCGCGCTTCGCGGAAACGCCCCCTTCATTTCTCGACACGCTTTGAAGCCTCGGCACATCTTGTTACCAGACTATTACTAACTCAATTGCTTATTTTTTAGAATGGCACTAAGAAAAGTTCTCTCTGAGAAACTACCAACGCGGTTTGCTCGGCCTCCACCGCTACATATGTGTGGCAGCCATGAAGGCCCAACCAAAGGTGGTGTCATGGGCTTTCACAGAAGAAGGTGAAGCCAAGGCCTCTTTGACAAAACAAAACGCATACATGGTGATCAGTGATTGCTCCTCAACATCTAAAGTTTTTCTTTTTGAGGAACATGTAGACAAAGTGTCTGTTGGGCAAGGCTATTTTATGAGAAATTATTCTTAGAGGACAGTGTCCTTATTTTATTGTCTCAAAAGAGACCCAGTTCTTTAGATCGGCACCAGTTCCTGTGTCACAGGAGCTGCAGGTGGAGGCCAACAGACTCCTCAATCCCGCTTCCCAAATGTGCAGTCTTGGTCTCTTAAATGACACAGATGGTTTGGTGGAGGTGGCGGTTAGTCATTCCTTTTTTTCCCCCTGAAGATTACGTTTAAATTTGTATATTCATATTGTGGTCTTTTGGTTGTGGTTTAAATTGTTTAAATTTCTTGTTTTCAGGTGTCTGTCATCAAAAAAATCCAGGTGGGCAAAGATGTGGTGCCTTAAACATTACTTTAGAGGAGATAAGTCAAATGTTGAGCTTCAATTATTAGATGAGGATTTCATGTATGTAATTTTGAACACTTGAGTATTAAACGTAAATGGCAAAACTGATTTATAATGGTTAAATGGCTTTCACTCACTTCCATTTGTCTATTTAGGACAAGACAAGGGTGCCTGTCAGCTTGTGGAGGGAAGCAGCGGTTTGGCCATTCAAAGTGGGCAGTCACATAAGGCTGTCGCATATGAAGCTGGTCATCTCCAGTTATGGGCAGCGGCTGCAGTCCACTAACTTCAGTGTTTAAAGTAAATTTGTTTCTTGTGTCATCGAAACCATTAAATCCTAAGAATATGCAGCTACATTTTTGAAGCTGTCTAGAAATTTTAAGGTAAAATGAGGCTAACACATTTCAAGTACTTAGAAGAATTTCAAAGTAAATGTAGCTTGTATAATGTGTTTGCGCAACTTGAATAGCTTTGCTCATGTCTTTACATGATGAATGTAATTGTTTCTGTGGGTAGAAAGATCATTTACTTCTATTTTCTTGCAGGATGTGGAAATAAAAACCATGACCCTTAGTGCTCTGGGAGTGATGGTGTGTGAGAAGCCAGGGATCTTGGAGTTGCTAGTGGAGGAGGACAATGCGGTCTTCCAAATTGACCAGGCTGTGTGGCAACTGTTGGAGGAGGCAATGACCAAGTTGCCCCTGAGAATAGTTTGTGTGGTAGCAAAGAGGGTAATAGCTGCGGAACTGGCTACAGAGGCAGACAGTCCAGCTATTGAGTTTTAGATTTTATATATTTTAATTTTGTATAGCATTTCATTTGTCATGTTTGACTTTGTTTAAAATCTAACTGGGCACTTTTGGTTATAAGATGTATTGAGTTCTTGAAAAAATACACTTGTTGTAAATCTAACAAGTGGCTGTATTTGCTGTTGCATCATGAAAAGATTCTTAACAAGAGGAAGTGTATACATTTAGTATTTGTCATGCTCACATTTACACTACAAGCACTAACGGGTAAACTATTTCATGCTTCAACAAGACTTGATGTACAAAGGGAAACCCTATAAGTAAATGTAAAAGGCCGAAATCCTCTTCTCACCAATTCAAAAGTGTGTTGACTTGGATGTCAACACAAAGGCCCTGAATACAGGCCAGGGAATAAACTGTAGGAAAACCATCTTGGTGCATGGCAACTTAACATAACGTATCAAGTTATAAATTCAACAATCATGAAATTGACTGTACAGTGTACCCAATGCTGCAAATGTTTCATAAAAGCCTTGTCAAAAAGTGAAATGCTTAAAGGGCTTATAATTCCCAAGGGAGATGAAAAGTGGTGACTAATAAAAATTAAAAGGTACAAATGCAAGCAGATCAAAAATTCTTGTCAAATAAGTAAATACTTGTGAAACAAGAGAATAGGAACAAAGGCCTGTTTGTAACGCGATTTAAAGAGCCTAGTTTATCACTCAAAGGCTAGGAGGGAAACATTTCAGTGTACCTGAACGCCTCATTGAAATCATACTGCACCTGTGCAGTAGGTGGGGGCATGCACCATACACACTAGCTGTGTCACAATTCAGGGGTTGCAGCGTTCGAAGTGCGCATTTGAAGACCGATTACGTCACAGCGCCGCGCGACAAGGCTGTCCCAAATTCAAAGGTAGTTCGAAGGGTACTTCGAATGGGGTCTACAAATGTGTCGTTCTTTTCCCATCAAATGAACGACGCATCAGACGTATCCTTCGCAGCCTAGGCTATCCCACAATTCATTGCGCGCTGGTGACAAATTACTTTGTTTTTGGAAGAAATGGTGGACTCAGTGACCGAAGAGTACACTTTTATTTATAAATGTTATATTATATATATTATATATAGTATTATAATGTAGGTTTGTTTAGAATCACTTCAGTAGCTAATGAAATATTTTCAAAGTGAAGTTACATTAGCCAAACGGCAAACGATTTTAACTAGCTAATGTGAACATTATTGTTGGGTGAAAGCACACAGCTTAATCC
>JAVQJD010022200.1:0-15905 GCA_036023655.1 Nannoperca australis
AAGGCAAGGCAAGTTTATTTATATAGCACCTTTCATACACGGATGCAATTCAAAGTGCTGTACAGAGAAAAGGACAAAAAGAAAAAGCAATAGTTAAAACTATATAATCATAATTTAAACAAAATGAAATGAAAATACATAAAAAGGCAGTTTTAAAAGATAAAATGTATTAAAAGGATAAAAAGAAAACAATAGCTAGGATTAAAAAGGTAAGAAAGTCAGTTACAGAATAATCAGGTATCATATAGTGTGTTTGTGTAGTATGTGTAGAATAGTTTGAGAGTCTGACATTAGTAAACCTAAAAAGTAAGCACAGACAGGATCAGTGATGGCGTTTAGGGACCAAAGGACAATTATTAGCGTTAGCGATTAGCCTAATTATTTGTTTGGCCTCTAAGATGTCAGCAAGATTTACATTCAAGAAGCTGAAACCAATGATTTTTGTGTTATTTATGCTTAAATAACAATTGATTATCAAAATAGTTGGCGGTTAATCTAATTGATTAATCGACTAGTTCTTTCAGCTGTATTGGAGTTACTTCATGCTATCCAGTGGCGGTGTGAAGCGTCCAGACACCAGAGAAACAATCACATGTTACTTACCTTTCTGGCATTTGCAGCCCTCACTGTCATTTAATGCGCGCGTCTTCGTTTGTCCTCTGACAGGTACCACCTGAAAGATGTAATTGTGGGAAAAATCTACTTCCTGCTGGTGAGGATTAAGATTCGGCACATGGAGATCGACATCATCAAACGCGAGACAACGGGCACTGGCCCGAGCGTTTACCACGAGAATGACACCATCGCCAAGTACGAGATCATGGACGGGGCTCCGGTTAGAGGTAAACGACGCGTATTTCTCATTTCAGTCAGGTGCTTTGGACATGATGCGGATATGATCCAACCTGTCGCAATGTTTCATTATTTCAGGAGAGTCCATTCCCATCCGGTTATTCCTGGCTGGTTACGATCTGACTCCCACCATGCGAGACATCAACAAGAAGTTCTCCGTGCGCTACTACCTGAACCTGGTGCTGATCGACGAGGAGGAGAGGCGCTACTTCAAACAGCAGGTAGGCCATCGACAAAATATGGCACTCCTGAGTGTTTGCGCGGAATAGACCCAAGATATATATATTTTAATATCCTCTGACATTTTATGAACAGATGAATAATAAGGCTCATTCCAACCTTAAACTGTACACTATGGTAATTACTACATAGTGTGTAGTATATGTGTAGTATATGCACGGACAGAGCTATTTTCTCTGTTATGTTACTGCAGGATTAGCACAGTGTAATTGATAATGAGCATATTAACAGCTGGGAAAGAGTTCTGGTAACTGTAGCGTTGTATTTTTCTAGAATTTAAAAGCTTTTCCCCCCTCCCCCGTGCAGGAAATCACACTGTGGAGGAAAGGGGACGTGGTGAGGAAGAGCATGTCTCATCAGGCCGCCATCGCCTCCCAGAGGTTCGAGGGCTCGGCCGCTTCGGAGAGCGCGCTGGAGCAGGCTGCGAAGGAGGAGAGCGGGTAGAGCCGCCGCCGCCGCCCTCCAGCCTCCTCTCACAAGACTCACCAGCGTCTGCGTTGGAGGCACCTGTCCACCGTACAACGTCTGGTGAAGCAGCTGTTTTATTTGTAGCCGCTGCTGGTAAAAAAAAATAAAAAAATAAAAATAAAAAGAGGAGGAAGAAGGGAGACCGACATACAGTAACAGAGTATGTGAACAATGACAGTTTGCATGAGGCATTCACAGTGGCTTCAGGCTGCTGGTCTTTCCCTTCCTCATGAATGCGTTCTTTCTTTCTTTCTTTCTGGGAATCAAACTAACCACCTGTCACGATGTCCACTGTGTAAAATCTTTCATGTGAAAATCCTGAATTTTTAATCTTCCTGTTGGTTACATTCTAATGCTTTTTTTTCTTTCTTTCTGAGGGGATACACTTGATTTCTAATCTCTTAATTAACAAAAACGTAACTGTAATGAATTTATTCAACGTATAAATGTATCTCCAACATTCCACCTTTAATGAATGCATTCATAACACTGTTATAAATGGTAAAGAACTCTGAGATAACTTTGCACTGCTATATCTTGCTGAACACATTTATGTCTTTTGTGTTTGTGCGTTTGCACAAAAATAGTGGAAACTGGAATCTTTTTTTATTTTATTTTTTGTGAGAGAGGGCTGAAGTATTATCCCGCACATTTATTTTTAATCTGTAAATAAGACCAGCTGAAACCTTTAATCCTGTTTCCCCCCCGTTTCAGCTTGTGTACGTCGATTATACAGTACACGGTGCCACAGAATGACCTTTCATGTTCATGTGCTATACCTCAGCATTCCAGTGGTGTTAGCAAAGGGTGTTGTATTAAGGTCGGATAGTATGAAGTCTTCTGTATCCTCTTTGTTAGAGACTTGAAAGTTGTGCCTAAGTGTATCAAGCTAATGAAATCCTCCTGTCTCTAACATCATTTTAGTCTTTTAACCAGAGAAAAGTTACAGTAGAACTATATCTTTTGCAAAATGCTAATCCTTGTCCCTGAAATTGAAATAAATTGATGCCAAATGAAAAAAAAAAAAAAAAAAAGAAAAAACCCCGTCAGGCTTTGTTGTATTTCAGAAACGAGTGAAAGACGTGATGAACCTGAACAGACGGAGTGGACAAAATAATGCAAACAAAAACACTGCATTGTGCCGACACTGCTGCGTACAGCACACGGGTGAGTTGCGTTGCCATGGAACCATTCGATTCCAAGCGTTCCTAATGCATGTGGATCCTCAGAGTGTCAAAGGGGCAGCGTGAAAGAGTGAATGTCCCTGAATTGCTTGTGCATCAAACTTAACTACTGGATCGATTAGTTGTTCAGCAGCACGCCAGCAAGTTCAAGCACAGATCAACCAGAATAAACTGGCGGGTTTGAAAACGGACTCGATCTAAATTTAAGACACTTAACAAAAACTATGTAAAGCTAGAATTTGTCATTTAAAACTCATTTGAATGTGAGGATGACAGTACCAGGCCAAATAATATAGTTTTATGTTATTACCACCTTCCACTATCAGCAGCACATTACGTCTGTGAATAAATACGATGAATACAGTGCAAATAAGTGTGGTCGGCCGGTCCGCAACAAAACTGTCCGTACAAAAAAAGCTGGGAACCCCTGACTAAATTCTAATCATTGCTGTCCACGATGGCCAAAAAATGATTGGAGGCCATTTAATAGGACAAGTGGTCCTCTGGGGTTCCAGATAATACTCCCATACACAGTGCTGAACAAATAAGAGTTCTGCATGATGTCAAAACACCTTTAATCTAACCAACACTTCATTACTGGACAGCAGTGGACCTCATTATGGAAATGTATGGAGTGCAGGACGTGAAGTGGTTTTTATCTGGTGAAATTTGTAAAAAAAAAAAAAAGGGCATCCTGCATTTTAAAGAGTGGTCTCTTATGCTGCTACACACGTCACAAGTTGAGTAATGGCAATGGAACAAAGGCCTGAAGCTGTTCTGAGTGCAAAGAACAGCCCTGATCAACATTTTACGCTCATGTTAGTTTATCTTCTGCTGCACTCTGTATCGTTCAGAGCTGTGGGTTTAAAAACCGGACGCCAGTCGTGACTTTACAGAAACACGTTATATATTTATGAACAAGGAAAAAACTAAACTAAAACAGGTTGTCTGCTTCGTGATTTCCCCGTGTCAAAAAGCATCATCTGGTCCGGATTCTCACAAAGGCTCTTCATCCTCCAAACTCAGGACAAAGTGGAACTCCTCTGCAGAAGAAAAGAAAACATCCGAACAACGAGCCCACCACGATGTCCTGAGAGAAGACGCTAAAATAACGGCAGAATGAGTCGTCGGTTACGTGCTCCTCCACTCACCAGTGGTCAGGGGCTGCACAGACAGCCTGGCCCTTGTGAAAAGCGCCATGTCCTTCAGAGGCCCTCCGTTGGCGCGATGCAGCAGGTGGTACTTTTTCAGCTCGGACAGAGGAAGAAAACGCTTCGTCATTCTTTGATACTGGACGTCTACCTGAGAGAGAGAGAGAGAAAATTTACCTTCAGGCTTGATATCGTCAGCAACTGTACTTTTTAAACGTCTCTACTGGTTTACCATGCTCCACCTGGGGTTGTCCGGTTTACTGGCTGCATCGAAGTGGACGTCTTTCTTGTCGAACTGAGTGTGGTCCACATACGCCTCCTTCACAATCTAGAAAAGGAGACACAGCTGAATATCTTCCCTGTGTGTAGCTTTGCTTAAAACCATTAAAGTATCATCGGCATGGGAGTGCGGGGGACTTGCTTGCATGACTCCTGCTATCCCCGGTTCCTTGCAGTTGCTGTGGTAAAAGAAAGCCACCTGCCCTTCTTTCATCTGCCTCATGAAGTTGCGTGCCTGCAGGCGAGATGATGGATAATTCAGAGGGACATTCCCACAGAGAGAAGAAAGGAAACGAGAACAGAATTTGCGCACGGCTGGTGAGATTAAGGTGATGTGGGGGGGGGGGGAGCCTTTTCAGAGCGGCACCGTGCTGTGGCTTAATTCAGGTCAACATCTTTTCATCACAAGGGGTCGGTTTTGTGGATGTACCTGATAGTTGCGGACGCCGTCCCAGCAGCCGGTCTGATCAGGCAAAGCCTTCAGATCCTCGATGCCGAACTGCAGATTGAACCAGATGCGTCAGACGAGCGCGGCCAACTCTCATTTGCCAAGAACAACAGGCTGCGACGACGAAGGCCGCCCCTGCTCCGTACCTTCACGTCGGTCCCGTTCTCGAAGCGGCTCTCGGGCTCGGACTTCATCAGCCAGCGGCAGTGCTGCGGAGAACCGGGTGGTGCGGGGCTCTCCTTAGGTTTGCCACGCTCGACGGAAGCTGAGGCTTTTCTTTTAGCGCCAGCGGCTTCTTTCGCAGAAGAGGCGGTTCCACCGTCACCATCTCTGCCTGTGTGGTTGAGTGGATAATCGTTAGAAAATGAAACACTAGTGCAATCACGTTGTGATGTCATTTGCTTACCTGAGTTAGCTGCTCTTTCACTCACTCTGGCCCTTTTCCTTGGTGGCATCTCTCACAGTCTACAAAGAAACGTGTTCAAAACATGAAGTATCATCCATATTAGGGTTGGGTGATGATATATACCTTGAGATTATATCAAACTGTCTACCATCATATTACCATCATAGCATCTCTAGGTGGATTAGACTATTGTGAGAAATGTTGTATCTTCATTGATTTTTGTTGTTGTTGTTGCATCAATGTAATGGAATACTTAGATTATATATCACAATATCTATTGATACTGTAATATGAAATTACATAGACTGTGATGGAGAACTTAATCCATATTGCCAACACATAATCCACAATATTACAAAAAACTATTGCCATGACGACTCACAATTATTCTTATTATCTGCTGATTATTTTCTCGATTGAGGTGTCAGAAAAGAGTGAAAAGTGTCTTGTTCTGTCTGACCAACAGTTCGAAGATATTCAGTATGCAATCAATACAACACAAGCTGGGATTTTGGAGCATGTGGTTTGTGGCGCTGTTGAATTTGACTGCATTAAACTGCATTAGGTTTAACTAGAGGAGACTAACTTCTTTGAGTAATCTAATTAGTAAGAAGAATAACAACCTTGGAAATAGAAATATATGGCCCATTTTCATTTTACTCCTAGTCCCCCCCCCCCCTTTGTTTTGTAAACTTGCATTAACCACTTAAAATCGGGAGGAACGTGCTTACTTCATCATTAGACGTGGATGACTTGTGGCTTTGAGCTTTAACGACTCTACACAAACCTGAGCAACACGTGTAAACTAAACGTGGCCCGCAGTTTAAAGGTGATACAGATTATAATGCAGCCGTGGTCAGTATTTAACCTCTATAAACTCGGATAAATCGTACCTTTAGCTAAGCAGCGCTGCAGGTCAGTGGTTAGCCATCAAAATCACGTGACGTCAACAAACTCGCCAGTGCGTTAGCTTTATGTTCCGGTTACTCCCGTTTGTGTTGTAACAGCTATTTCTAGATCTCCCAACAGTTTGTGGCACCAGCATGAACACTCGCCCCCATGTGGGAGTGTTTCGTCCACAGTCTCATCCACTGTATGAGAGGCAGTTCCGGAAGGTCCCATAGAAAAGCTCAGGGAAGCGGCTGTTCACTTAGCCTTAAGCCCCGAAGTGTTTCCTCATGTAAAATCGACAAATGTTGTTTGAAAACACCTCAGATAAAGCATAAATCTCACCTGTGTGTCGCTAGTTCAACTGAGTTTTCTAGTGCGACGTCTTCTTCGCATCATTGTGGCGCACCAAGCTGTAATGAACCCGTTACTAATGGGCTAATTACTGCCCCCTCGAGGCCAGAAGGTAGAATACACCCACCGGTACGTGATGGTTGGTGAGAACGGCAACGTAACCACCCAACGACCACCAGGGGGCAACAATGAGCCCATTCCACTCGACAACAGACTTCTAAAAGAGAAACTACACGAACTACAGTTCCCAACAGCCGCAGCGGCTGCGTGACATAAGAACATAACCCCAACATCCATGAACCCAACGCACCGTGGAGGTAAACATGGCGGCTGTCGGAAATCTAGGAAAAATCGCTAGACTGGGCTCCAACGTCTGCAGGAACCGCCGTTTGATTTTCAACAGAATCCCACAGAGACGAGGAATAGCTTCATGTATCGACCGTAAGTCCCAGAAACACGAGAACTGTTAGCGTTAGTTTATATGAGAGAAACTCTGAACGGCACCGGTGACATGAATGTAAGTTAGTTAGCTAACAGACTGATGTTGGTATTTACTTTTACAGCTCTCCGCCTTTTTGACCGGCAATCAAACCACATAAAGTAAACACACACACACACACACAGCCCATAGACTTCCCTAGCTCAGCACCCATTGGTTAGTTTTGTTCCTCCTGGTCCTCCAGTCAAGAGTCAGAGGGAGCTTCACGCCTCTCCCTAACACCGCCCCTCTTCTTAGGCAGGTTGTGTGATGTGTCAGTGATTTTTTAGCAAACTTGAGTTGGATAATTTAATACTTAAGGATTTATTAAGCTGCTTGAGGCTGTTCATTTCTTCAGTAAGCTGTGGTTTGCGATTACGACACTCAAAATCTCCAAAACGTTTGGAAGTTTTGGACATTTTGGATTTACAAGCAATCATGCATCTACTACACTTGTATCTGTGCAGTTTCGCATATTATTTCATCCATATCATGCAATGTGTGTTTTTCCTCTGCCCTTTGTTGACAGCTGCTCATGGACTCACAGATGAACAGAAGGAGTTTCAAAAGGTGGCCTTTGACTTCGCAGCCAATGAAATGGCTCCACACATGGCAGAGTGGGACCAGAAGGTATGATCCACTTCCCCTACAGAGAAGACTAAACCCCCACATCCTAAAACTGAACTTTTACTACTGTCATTTTCAAACTGGCTCGATAGGAGTCTTTTACAGTCATAATATGGATTTCTCACATTCCACATTAGACTATCCCTTGACTAATGTGCTTATTTGTCATTTATTGACAATATTGTGTGTGTGTGTGTGTGTGTGTGTATATGTTCTTTTTTTTCCCACCCAGGAAATGTTTCCAGTAGAGACAATGCGAAAGGCAGCCCAGTTGGGCTTTGGTGGGATCTACATTCAGCCGGATGTCGGGGGGTCGGGTCTTTCTCGACTGGACACAACGGTCATATTTGAGGCCTTGTCCACAGGATGTGCCAGCACCACCGCTTACATCAGTATCCACAAGTACGAACCACTCATATGGCAATAATGGCAAGAGAAAAGGTTCATTATTTGGTTGTTTGTAAGTCAAGAGGATTTCTTTTGCTAAAAACTGACTTGAGGCTGGTTGCGTGGTTAAGATTAAAAATGAATCAAACAGCCCAAATAACCAAATTCGCCACAATTTTGTAAGGCTGTTAGAATACATATATTACATCTCCAATAAGACCAAACAATCTGTAATAGAAAACATCAATGTATTTGTCAGTTCATCCGTACTGATACATGATTTTCATCAAATAATCTCAGACCAAAAATCATATTTTGCCCACTTTCGTGAGATGTATTTGGAGCTTTGCGTTTTTTAATCCTGTGAAAATATTGTGACTATAATGGCCACTATAATCACAGCTACGACATGTATGCGTTTTCTTGGCCTGCACATTGTCAGTGTGCTCCTCTCTGTGCAGCATGTGTAACTGGATGATCGACACCTTCGGCAGTACCGCGCAGAGGGAGAAGTTCTGTCCCAGTCTCTGTTCAATGGAAACGTTTGCTTCCTATTGTCTCACTGAACCAGGTCAGTCTTTATATGTACAATAAATGAAAATGTATTGCAAATTTAAAGAGATTTTTCTTTGTGTGTAACACTTTCATAGTTGGTTATTTTCCATGTATGCTATTGCACAAAGACACAATAAACCTGCGATCTTTGCTTCTTAGGCAGCGGCAGTGACGCTGCTTCACTTCTGACCACTGCAAAACTGAAAGGAGACCATTACATCTTGAATGGTTCAAAGGTAATTTCAAACCTCTCTGTGCTCACTCTATAGCTGTAAGTAGTTAAAAAAAAAAAACTAAAAGAAAACAGCGAGCCAGAAACACGTCTCGTCTCTTCATGTCTTTCCAGGCCTTCATCAGTGGAGGAGGAGACACGGACGTCTACGTGGTGATGTGCAGAACAGGAGGTAAAGGAGCAAAAGGCATCTCTTGTTTGGTGGTGGAGAAGGGAACCCCAGGCCTCAGTTTTGGCAAAAAAGAAAAGAAAGTAAGAGTCCACTTGTGTGGGATTACATTTTGCTCTGTGGCTAGTGTTTGCAGGTAACCACTAGATGGCAGAATTAAATCACGGTAACTCCACCGTTTTTTTTTTGTTTTTTTTCAATCTGTTCTCCAGGTGGGTTGGAACTCCCAGCCGACCAGAGCCGTGATATTTGAGGATTGTGCCGTTCCGGTGGCCAACCGGATTGGTGAGGAGGGACAGGGGTTCAGCATCGCCATGAAAGGCCTGAATGGAGGCAGGATTAATATTGGTGAGGAGGAAAACGCTATCGGAGTAGCTGCCCGTCTGTTATACAACAGAGAATGATACCAGAATGTGATTTATTCCCACAGCTATTGTTTGTCTGTGGTGGTTATACATGAAGAAAGACTTTAAAGCAAATTTTTTTTAAAGAGGAAGTAACCCATCCTTCCTTTTTATGAATGGAAAGTTTTATTGATAAGCAGCAAAATGCACCCTTGCACAACCGACATTAGACTGTTCGCCTGTTCTATTACTGACCTGCTGTTTTAACATTGGCTGTTGTTTAGATAAAGCTACTTGCTGTAAATATCAGAAGTTTTTATATAAACCAACAGCGTCCTGCTCTCTCGGGGCGGCACACGCCTCCTTACTGTTAGCGAGGGATCACCTGCTGGTACGCAAGCAGTTTGGAGAGACACTCTCCAAGAACCAGGTAAGGAGTTCACATTCTTACAACCTTCTCATGTAAGCATCCTATGAGCCGAGATCCAAAGCATTTAGCCGCTGTAAAGATGAAGCGTTCATCCTTCCTTCTCTCTCTCTCTCTCTCTCTGTCTGTAGTATCTTCAGTTCAAACTGGCAGAAATGGCCACCAAGTTGGTCGCGTCTCGCCTTCTGGTGCGCGAAGCTGCGAAGGCGCTGCAGGAGAACCTGCCCGCTGCCGTTTCTTTCTGCTCCATGGCCAAACTCTTTGCCACCGATGAGTGCTTTAATGTGAGGAATGTTAGACGTTTTTTATTTTCACACACAAAAAAGTAATTCCTTCTGTACTTGTTTCACTTTTTCCATATTCTTACTCGACAGATCTGCAACCAGGCCCTTCAGATGCATGGTGGGTACGGTTACCTCAAAGACTACGCAGTGCAGCAGTTTCTCCGGGATATCAGAGTACATCAGATACTAGAGGGTGAGCTTTTATAATGATTTTAATATGATTTCCTCACATTTAAGAGGGCCTTCCCGCTGTGGTTTTGTTTGTGCGACTCTGATTCTTCTTTTGTTTCCTTTTTTAAAGGCACAAATGAGGTGATGAGGATGATCATTTCCCGAGATCTGCTGACAGAGTCATGATAAATGTTTTCAGGTGGTCCACATCTCTGGTCTGCATTGTAGTTTTTCCAAAGGTACTTAGTCATTGGGGTCAAAGTCATTGGAGGATTTGCGGTAAACCAGTCAGTAATTTTGTAGGTTTTTCTAATCTAATATTAGGTCTTTTGTTTCCTTTTACACAGTGGCAGCAAGGCTGTGTAACAGTGGTCCAGAGTGAGATATCTGAGTAACAATGGCACAGCTCTCCAAGAAACTGTATCCACATGACTTTGTCTGTCCACTGTCTTTTTATGTAGCGCCCCCTTCTGGTCAAGACTAAGGGCGTTTTCACACCTATAGTTCACTTTTTTGGTCCGAATCAGTTGATGAGTTTTTACACTTGGAGCATTTTCCCCCTTGGTTCTGTTTCTTTTCACGCAGACAAAAAATCCAAGCAATCCATCCAATAGTTTTTCAGTCTGGACCACAGCGGCGGACCAGCTGACCTACTGACATTGCCATCCCCACAGCCATGTTGCTAGCATGGCAAAAAAAACAAAAAACCTTCTTGATTTTGGTAACTACATAGCATTTTCTCTGGCACCGCCTCCAGCAGTGGTAATAATCTGAAAATAGTATTTTTTTTTATTATTTTCCTGTGAAGCTGGTAGTGTGTTTATAGAGTTTTAGCCTTGGTTTTCTATATAAAAAACTGTTTAACTCAATTTGTGAATTGACTCAATCCATTCATGCTTAAACGTTTATCATCTGTGTCCCTAAAGTGTCCTTTCAGATCTTATTTATCTCCATGGTTACTATATTATCACATTGTTATATAATATGTAAAACGGCTACAGAAAAACTGTGTCCAACCACAGATAAAAATATATTAGTTGTGTATTGCAGTTTGTTTCGAAGTGTCACATTGCAAATTACATTTGCTGATTACACTGAAATAAAATCTCAGCTTTCATAAAAGCACCTCAACCTTACTGTGAATAATTATTTACATTTCCTTCCATTCGACATGAATTGTTTGCATTAGTAATAATGTGTTTACAGGTGAAGTCAAACACTCCAGAACACTTTATTGGAAAAAGAATATTGTCCACAATCAAAACTGCTTTAAAAGTGCTACATGTATCCTTTCAGCATCAATACAACACTTCCACATCATTTGAAGAGTTTTGTATACTTAAAAGAAAACAAACGAGAGCATTGGCAGCGCCAGCGACCACTCTCCTCAACTAACGGCCTCGTATGTTTACAGTAAAACATATCACGTTATACCTAGCACCTTTGAACAGTCAGAAACCATCAACTTCAACAATGTTGTACTCACTATTTGTTACATTCCATCTATCATAACAGGCAATATACTCAAAAGTATGTTCTCTCAGTAGATGTCAGTGTCATGAAACCACACTGACATCGTTACAGTAGGTTTAAATAAACAACCCTTATGCGAACGCAAGCAAACGTGGGTCAAAGAAAGCGAGACGTTAAATTAAGGTTGAAATACCTGAATTATGGTTTTGCTCTAAACTAGTGCAGTAAGCCTGAGAAAAGTGATCCTTACACATCCGGGTGTAGGGGAAATAGAAATTAAATGATTTTTTAAAAGTGTTTATAGGTGTGTAGGTGAAATAGAAATTAAATAATAAAAAAAGTGTTTATATTTACTTAAAATCATACATTTTACAAATGTAGCCAAAACAAATTTAGCAAGAACTGCACAACTCTAATCAAACCGAACTGTTCATGGTGGTTTACAGTATCCAGACACTGCATTAAATGAACACAACTTGCTTGGAATCCTTTGCATTGTCTGTATACTGCCTAAACATCTTAACGCTATTGAATACCGTTTTGAAGTGTGTAAATAAAAATATATCTCTCGGAGCGCCTCGGTAGCCGAATGGTTACAGCGCATGGCATATATATTTCTCTATGTTGGGCCAGAACGCCTCGAACAAATAGAAAAAAAAGGAACTGGAACGACTGAACTGAAGGGAGAGTTTGTGCAAATGAAGCACACGCCACCTGGGAGACGTTTCCCTCTCACAACCTTCGTGGAGAAAGTGCTTTTCCATTTCAAGGCATTCTTTCTCTCCGTCCGTGACCGCTGTCCTTTCATTCCCCATCGGAGATGCTCCCGCCGGCTACACCAGCGAGCCGGCTTGGCTTTGAGCAGGCACCATGACGGCAACGGCTCCCATGCGTGTCAGAGTGGAGGAGCTGATTTGCGGGGACACAGTGAGCGGAGGCGGCACCTGAGGCTGAGCCCCCTCAGTCCTGTTGGGGACGGCGATTGCGGGGCTCCGTATGAGCTGCGGAGGGGCCCCGTTTGTACTGGGGGGTCGCTTGTGTTTACGCGACGGGGTGCCTCCTATGTTGTAGCCAGGCAGTCCCTGTAGCGTGTTGGCTTCTCCAGGCCGCAGCTGGTAGGCATTGATCACCGAGCCCATGTCTGAGGCCGACGTGGAGGAGTAAGGGTAGTGGAAGTTGGGCTGGTGGGGTTCTCGGGGTCGAGGACTGGTGGCTATGGAGGACAGCGTGCCGTTCTTGGACACGATGTCTGAGCCGGTGTTACTCTTTGCCCATGACACTCGCTTAGGTGCCTGAGCGTCCTCCCTGTGGTGGACGGGAAGCAGAGGGAGCAACATCTCATAATTAATGAACATGACTAAAAAGAAAATAGGTGAAATATTTACTTGCACAAAGAGATGATACACATTTGCCCTCGAGTCGGACAACACGCGTTCAGCTTCAGTCTTTTGCTCTCACATTGAGTTCTTACAAACAAGCACTTGTTCATTGCAGATTTATAAGTGACTTGTACGTCTTATACAGTATTTATCACCCATATGCAATATTGAGTCAAATCTTCAAGTAAAAATAGTGATTCCGCAATGTAAAAATACTTACAAATGAAAAGCACGTGCACGTGTGTTGTCAGCTAAATGTGCTCAAAGTAAAAGTACTCATAAAGAATGGCCCCTTTAAGTTTAAATGAAACCTACAGTAATATTATTGTTTAAATATTATTACTGAAGCCCCATTTTAATGTTTTAGCTGATCACAGTGGAGCTTCTTTTACAGGCTTTGTAAATGATTGGCTCATTTAATCTTAACCAAAACATTACATTTATTTTTTATTATGATCATATGCTTTGTTGTGTAAAATATGAGGCCTTAAAGTTACTTGTAACTATAGCTGTCAGATAAGTATAGTTCCTTGTGAAATGTAGTGGAAATGAATTCAGAAATAAGTTGCATGTCACTGCATTTTTCTTAGCAAACCAATATAATTATAAAATGCAGGGGCATGGCCTGAAACGTCAGTGTGTTTAAGTGGACTGTTGCTTTTGATTTAATAAAGCGTGTTGGCCCAATTTATTTGTGAATTGAATGGATTTATGCTTCCGGCTGGTAGCGCCCTAAAGATATTAAGAGATTTAATAACTTTGCAACGAGTGGCGCCAGTTCCTTCCTTCCTTTTTGCCCAGAAGTATAAAGAAACAGAAAAACTCAAGTACCGTAACACCTAAGAAGAGTACTTTGTTTCTTTTCACCACTGCAGATAAACAACGTGTAACAGTTGTCACGGTCTGGGTGCAGATTACTACTTCAAAGTTTCAACACCACACATACAGTATAGTGAAAGTCTCACTTGATCTCATTGGCTATCTCCTCCTCTGTGTCCCCTCTTCTTTTCAGTATGAATATGAGGAAGAGCAGCATGGCCACCAGTCCCACTATCGACCCCAGTGTAGCTGCTGCAATCATGCCTGCATTGGAAGCTGGGAAACAGATCTCAGATCAGTATTTACACTTAATGGGCGACACAGCTGTGTTATTTAAAAAGCACAGTGTTAAAGACGCCGGCGTGTGGTGGAGTTAAAATAGAGTTTCGACTGTGTACTCACAGGTGATGACCTCCAGGTTAATGGAGCAGCTGTCGGAGCCGGCAGTGTTGCTGGCTCGGCAGATGTACTTCCCTGACATGCTTTTAGTGAGGTTGCTCAGCCTGAGGGTGCCGTGTCTCTCATCTGCAAAACAACCACAAAGTTAAACACACGTCACAATCATATATTTATGTGATGCGGGCATGCTAGAACGAGCCAAGAAAACTATACAGGCCCACATTAAATTGTTATACTACTATAAAAAACATTAGGGGACTATATTGTGAAAGTGCCTCATGATACAATGCAATGCAAGAATGGATTTGCATATTTCTGCATGTTGGCGTGTTTGTTAAAGAGCTCAAACTGTGCACCTTGTAACATTTTGTGACACAGAAAGCGTTTCGTAATGCAGGGATTTCCATATTGACAAATTCGTTCATACGTTATTTTATTGTGTGCAACATATCATCATTAGTTACTGATTTCCTCCCTTAATCCAGAATCTAATCCACTATTGGCCCTTATCCAATATCTGCAGTATTATAGTTTGGCATTGGTGAAATCCATCAGCACACAGCTCTGCAGATGATTCCGCGGTCTTGCTACATAATGACGTTTGTCGGCAATTTCTGTTTTCATATTTTATCACACCAAGGTCATGACACAACAGTAAGTGTGCGCGCATCCGTCCGTCTCAGTGCTTTCACAACTGGGTATTTCCATTCAACACAATCTGTTCTTTATGAGGGACTTATCACAACAAATCCTCCGAAATCCAATCTTAGACGCAACATGTCTTCATCTGATGTGTTTTCGCTGTCGCAGGGATTGTAAGGAAATGAGAGTGCGTGAGTGTCTGTTTTGTGGAATCACCCTCCTAAAGTGTGTGTTCAGATGGGTGGGGTGTTTCATGAAAACAGTCAGTTCCCACAGCGAGACAAGTAATGCAACCCAGGGGCTTGACATCAGAATCATTCCAGACGAGGAGTTAAGTTTCACATTACGCCAGCGAGCAGAGAAACTCCTTAACAATCATTGTGTCGGGACAGACTGAGTTTTGTCTGCACCATCTGCTACTGCACCACCAGGAGGGAGGTTAATGTAGATAGGTAGCCTGAACACTAAGCACTGCCAACGGTATATCTACAGTAAATCTGACACTGTAACTGGGTGAAACAGTCAGAAATTGTCCTGTCCCTGTCCCCACTTGACCAGACAACTGATAACATCTACATACACTCAAATTATTTAAATTGAAAGTAAGAAAAGCTGGAATTCAGATCATAGCTTTATTATTAATCTTTCAACCCCAAGTATTAAAATCATGCCTCGGAAATCAAAACAAAAGTGGGTGCCAAGTAACAGTGGCGAATGAGTGTGATAAGCACCTGTCCCTCTCTGATTATTTAATCCTCTGGGCTTGAAAACCAGCTGTGAAGAACCAAACCCAATTGTGACAGATTAGCAGAACATCAGCTGACTGAATTTGGAGGGAGTTCAAGCCCGCACAGTGATCAGATCCCAGCAGGTGCAGAGCTGGAGGGGAGCTGACGTTACAGTAGTGCTGCCTCATGTCAAGACAGGAGCATTACTCATATTACGCTGCCGTCACTGCAAGGTCAGTGAGCAGCATTTGTCAAAGCCTTGACACATGACATGTGATTAACGTAAAATCAGCATCATTTCTGTATGAAGCTCATAGTTTGCCCCCCAGTGGTGGAATCAGCTCCCCACATCCGTCAGACTAAAGACTCATCTGTTCCGGGAATACAACAAATGTGACATATTGGCTCCATAAAGTTCAGCATATCGTGTGATATATTATATGAGAATTGTTGTCTAGCTTGATTGTACTGTGATTGATAATGAACGGACATAATCTGTTTCTAGATTTAATGCTCTTTTC
>JAVQJD010022203.1:0-24002 GCA_036023655.1 Nannoperca australis
GATAGATAGATAGATAGATAGATAGATAGATAGATAGATAGATAGATAGATAGATAGATAGATAGATAGATAGATAGATAGATAGATAGATAGATAGATAGATAGATAAAACAGAAGAAATGAGTGAGGGAGACACAGAAAGAGAGAGACATCTAGTGGTCAATGAACATCACTATCTTTTCCTGGTTAGTCCACATATAAAAGTGTGAGAAATAACCTTAGTGGATAATGTCACTTTAAGTGCTATTTAAAATCGGGGTTTTATTTCGAAAATGAAAACAAATGAAAGACCTACAGATCGACAGTAATCTCTTGCAATAATCTTTGAATCATACATATTGTAGAGCCACAGGGAGAAACATCTACCGAGAAAAAAAAAAGCCTGAAGCTCCCACCAAAAAAAGTAATTTTCTACCTTTGAGATGATCTGTTTGTCTGTTTGTTTAGCTACATTGCACTCGGCCATCTGTTTATGATGTACTCTGCAGTAGCTAATGTCTGTTAGTAAATGTGTCTCTTACCCTTGGTTGTCAGGTTGCCCAAAGGCAAAGCTGTTGAATCTGGGGATCTCTCCTGTGTCCCAGCGAAATGAGTCTTTCAAAGGCTTATATGTCAAACCTGCGTGGCAAAAACATTGCTGTTTTATCCATGTAGCATCTCCACAACCTCCACCCGGCAATACATCTGGTCCAAACAATAGCAGAGTTTGACACCTAATCTGGTGCTGCTGTCCGGTGTTTATTATGACAGTTTAACAGTTATTTGGATGACCAAGATAAACAACTGTACCAATCCAGAAGTTTCGGGTCTCAAAGTCGGAGAGCTCGTTGTTTGTCTCCAGCTGACAGAGATAAAACGCCAGGATGTCCTGAACCTTCTGATTGTGGATGTGAGCTAGAATACCCCCTCGTTCCTGGTGGTTTAAACAAAAGAAAAGTCCTTATATGTAGATTTCTATGTTGTACTGTGGCTCGTCTCACTCTCTCACACACACCTGTCTCACCTGACAGTGACTCTTGGCTCCATAGAAGGTGTCAGCCTCTGAAGACACCATGAAGCAATCCTCATCTATCATCACATCACAGATGTGGAAAGGAAACGGCACTTTCTCTGTTGGGACACAAGCCGCCAGAAATACACTGAAAAAGAACATTAATGATTCTGACCATCCATCATGGCTCACGTTCAATGAACAATGAATTTTAAGCCAATATGTGTCTCAGAGCACAAATTGCTGAGGTGTATGAAAACACAAAGGAGCATATACTGAAGCATACTGCACTTACCTGCACACTCAGCTCCACCATAGCCAACATCACACAAGCAAGAGCATTTTTCTTCTTTGAAACGGCCGTGTACACACTGCACACTGCATCGCACTGAAAAACATTAGACAGACAGACACTTAGTAGAGTGAAATCTGCCTCCCTACTTTATTAAAATACTAACATAGAGAGAACAGGCTAATTAAATGAGGCCTGATAACAATATGTATACTATCTTGATACTACCACACTTGATGTTAATGACTGGTACCCTGGCAGAGGCGTCCGGTGAAGCCAGGGTCACACTTGCACATGCAGGATGAGATGTTAAGATGGCCGTGCTGACCACAGCTCATACGACATGGATTCTTTGGAATCTCTGATAACAAATGTGCATGCACACCAACAAGCACACACAGAAACACACGCACAAACATGCACGTTGCAAAATGAACATCAGCAAAATGTACATCTGATCATTTTTACCCAAAACATTGAGCAGAACTGTGATTTCTGGTTGAATGATATAAGCAGGATACCGTGGAACACTCAAAATAACCCTAACCCTTCATGAATGGCAAACCTGCATAGAAGATGCAAACGATTGCATAAGCATGTGCATACCTGCCATCTTTGTCAAATTGGACTTAATTTGCATTGCAAACCATCGTTAAACATGATATTAATGGTAGATGTGCAGAAATGACCTTGAGGAGCATGATGGATTTAACTACAGCAGTAGTAGCAGTACTAGTAGTAGAAAAATGTTATCCTTTAAAAATACTTTGATGAGGAATTTATCTTGAATCCCTGTGGAATGCCCTAAGAAAACCCATTCATTTATAAAGTGCTCCCTCAAAACGATATTGTGTATGTCAGTGTGTTTCTGTAGCAGCCTATAAATGTATATATATGTTTTCTTACCACATAATCCACCTACATGGTCCCACAGTCTAAAGCAGCCAGACATGGAAGAGGTGCAGAGAGAACAGTACAGCCCCGTCTTATAGGGTGTCACCAGCAGACCATTCACCTCCCAGTTACCCCTGCAGCAACACAAATACATACTGCATAACACATATACCAAGAGACACACAATCTGATAAGATCTAGAGGAGTGGTGGGGGGGCTAAAACCATATTAATGCTCAAAATGTCAAATAAAATAATTCAGAGACCTTCACACAGGTAGTTTCATGTAATCTTTTTTTTAAATGTATGTACCGAGGACTCCCGAAAAAGCCATATTGATACTAAGTGAATTATCCCAGTGAAATAAAGTAAATATGTATCAAAATAGAGTAGATAAGATAAGTCTTAACTGTTATAATTAACCTATTTTTTCTACATGCAGGGTAACATATCACATAAGTATTACTTTTTTCCATAACATAATGAGCTAGATTGCAGATTAAACTGCCTGCATTTTGTTTCAAATTGAGTATTAATTTTAAAAGTATGAATGAATTAGCTTTTTTTAAACTAAGCTGTTCTCAGGGGAATTTAACATTTTCATTTTTTGGATGGATACGTGTGTAATTGTTACCCAGGGTGATATGCGCAGACAAATATCTCCCAGAAGTCTCCTTCTCCCAGACACAGCTGGCTGGCACAGCCCACATGACTGGAAGTGGCCCACACCATCTACACAACAACAGACAGTTCAGACCCACAACATCAGCACTTTTAAAAGAAAAACTAAAATATGTCTATCTATGAGCTCTCTGTAAAATCAAGACTCAGTTGGTATCTGCTTGTTAATACCTGTGTATAGTGTTGACAGCTGGCGTTCTCTCTACATTGCCCACTCAAGTAGAGAAAATCTGTCCCCTCCTCAAACCAAGAGTGAATGACATCAGAAAATGAGGCAACACCATCAGCAGAAAGATGAATGTTCCAGCCAATGTGACTGAAAGATGAGGAGTGTTGAGAGGAGGGGCCTGTCCCACACGATGCTGCCCTCTCCTTTGCAAGAAATGCCAACTTATCATTCCACTCCTGTAAAGACAATTAATCGGTTTAATGATATCATTACACATCGGTCATTTTAACAATTACAGTGGAACTTGTTAAAGTAAAATTGTGTTGTACATTTTTTGGCAGTATCTTGCATGCACACAGAGGTTTCACAGGTAACGTATTACTTTTTACTTTTTTTACAAATGTATACATATGAAGGCATTCTGAAGCCTTTTAATTCCACATGAATAATTAATTATTTATTCAAATAAATCAATCATTAGCAATTACATCAATAATTGCAACAGGAAATATTCATCATCAACTTATTCATACTATCATCATATGTTATTGGGATCTGTTGAACTTGGAGCTGCACTTTACCCAGAAATAAAAGTCAGATTATACTTTGTGGACTCTTATTAAAAGTGGATGAAAGAAAACCTCTTTGGCATGAAGGTCATTCCTAATAGTGCATGAGTGATTTTCTTTAGCCACTTAATCCTTTTCAGTGGTCGGAGCCAGTCACAGAGTACAGCGGGCAACGACAACAGGCAGGGAGACACCTTGGGCGAGCAGTCTACAGCAGAGCCAACTCAGACTGCCGCTCATTGTGTGCTACGCTGGCATAAATACTTCAGTAAGCAGCACATTTTCCAATATTTGCAACGGCTGATTCAAGTAAACAGCACAAACGTTCCACAATGACTGTGCCATATTTGCTGTAGTACAAACATCACTTCAGGTATTCTCACTACCAGGGCTGGACTGGGACACAAATTGGCCCTGGTATTGTGGCCCATCAATCACACAGCACCCATCTTCAAGTATCCTGTATCATAGATACATGATGGCATTTGTAACAAACCAAACTGTTTGAAAGTTTGGAGATAGAACAATTCAGTGGGTTCTTAATTCAGTGAGTTCTAGGTAGACCTCCTGTCTCTATAGACTCATGCATTAGGAGGTGTGGCTTCCCTGTACCAATATAGCGGCTGTGCTGACGCATCACTGCAATGAACAGCAGCGGCCAAAGCAGTAGCCTATGGTGTATAACGCTTTGCACACGTTAGGCAGTGAGCCCAAGGAGGGAGGAGTTTAAAGATGTGATTGGACCAGTACAGTGGAAAAAAAACAACGGGCCAATCTAACTGTTTTTTGGGCACGTCAGACAAAAACAAAAGTCAGGAAAGTGCCTGGTCTGCCAGATGGTCCAGCCCTGCTCACTACTAGGAAGAGAAACAACATGTGGGGACTTATAGATTCTGGTTACAGTTTGGAAATCCTTTTTAAATTGTGTCTTTAGGTCAAAGAAGTTAGATTATAAGTAACCATTTTCTTACCATTTTTCTGTATTGTAAGAAAGTGCAGGGTATCCTGTTTGCAGTAGATGGAACATCCAAATAATCTAATGTCTAATATCCAATATCCAACTCTTTCTGTATGATTAGACAGAGATTGGAAGATAGACTTCAGATGTATATGACACTGATGTGTGGGGTAGAAAGGCTAAGCCCCCTTGAGTTCATTGTTCCCTCAAAGTCACTGGCTCCCACTCAGAGGGGTATAAGGTCACCGGGCAATATTTCATCTAAGACATTTCATTTTAAAGGATGTCATGCTGTATCAGCTGAGGGATTTGAATGTCTCACTAAGAAATATCTGTGTTTATACTCTGGTTTGCCTTCTCTGTGGCACCATTAGCAACAACTATTTTGAGCTATACTGAATTAGTTAAATTAGTAAAGCTCCGTATTATTCATATAATTTTTTTTCACCTAAAATGAAGTTTTGAAGTTTGAGAAGTTACAAGAAAGATTAATAAGATACAATCTCACCAACAGAGGTCATGATTTACATATCAAAAGTAAATACTGAACTTTAATTTCTGTCTCTTAGAGCGATGGTATGACCTCATAATACTTCTTAGCTTCAGGGGAGAAAGAAAGAAAATCCGCAGACAGGGCACTGGGTAAGAAAAGGAGGAGCATCATTCCTGTCTAAAATATTGGTATTTTATCTCACCCTGAAAGCAAAGCCGAAAGTACTATATTATAATCACTTCAACACAATCTCACCACAATGCTTACTGGTTCATTCCTGTGTGGGAAAAAAACCCTTATAAAGATATTCACAAACACAGCCGAAGCCTTTAGCCTTTTAACGTTTATCAGTAAAGCTCTTTAATATGGCTCTTCAGCTCGGCAAAGCTTCCTCTGAGGGTTTTCGCAGGGAAATTACCTGTAATACCAGAGTTGTGAATGCAGAATGATTATCCACATCCTCTTTTTCTCATTACTGCCTTATCAGTTGAGAGCAGTTCTTGGAGGCAGAAGAGCAGTCGAAGAAAGGGGCTCAGTCTGTACAGGTGGCTTTGAGGATGTAATCTATGACAAAGTGACAGTTTGCCCTGGCACAAATCTTATATTAGGCCTGGAGGATATCTAGTGCATTGTGAGTCTCATAATCCATCGTTACCTCTTGGTCATAATCACATGCAGGCAAGACAGTTGTGCAGATATGCGCTGTACGGCAAAGCAATAGATGGAAGAAGATAGAGAGAGGATTTAGCTGGGGTGTTTTGCAGAGAGTGGGATTAAAAAAACCTGAGTCAAAACTTAATATTAAGAATTGTTGCACATTCAGCAACTCATCACCATGACCCTGTAACTGTCTCTATCACTCTGTATAGACATTTTGTATGTTAACTGTATGTGATAATAATTAATATTAACAGGCTAACCAATTAAAAGACATTTTTCATTTATTTTATCTTTTTATTATTAAGACTTTATTCTTATTCTGCTAAAAAAAAAGAATTCACTGTTGTCACAGTTAATTGATTTTGGCTTCACTCTAACTGTCCACACTATCACTCAGCCTGCAGCAGAGCAGAACAAATGTGCACTAACACTACTATTTCACACTGTTGAGACTATCAGCACTACAGAGGAAGACAATTCAACCAAAAACCTTTTTTATCCATGCCTTTGTTTTTCACTTTAGGAATAGTTTTGAACTGTATTAAGTGTTGTTGATTAAGTGCAATATTGTTTTATGCTGCTTACTGTACCTAGTGTAGTTAGTTTGAAAAAATAAACAGTGCTGTTTCTGAACGTCGTTCTCATGGTTGACCTTCTAGCTCACATCCAGTTCATTACATCCTTACACAACACGTCTGATCATTACTGACACCAGCATTATCATCATTACTTTCTTTCTCTGGGCTTTGTACTGGAAGCAGCAAGCTTGTTTGAACTCAAAAGCTTATTGGTTAAGTTTGCAACACGTGACCAGATAACTTCTTCCCTTTTCTTCTTAGTAGAGGGAGAAAGAGTCTATAAAGCTCAGAGCATTAACTCTTTACCAGAGACAAATGCGTGCAATAGAGAAAAACTAAACTTTAGGTATAGACAGTGTACCACTGTCAACAAATGTGAAACTGCTTTAAACTCATGTTTAGGCGACAGCATTTATACCATTCAATACACACAATAGAAACAGACAATAGATGCCACAAACCATTTTTTGCATGTTAGCTGCTGTGGGTTTGACCCGGCTGCGCAGCCTATTGTGCTGGGCGACAATCCGCGAGTGCTCCTTCACTCCCAGCCCTGGAAGAAATCAGACACGCTCATTTAGTATACCTCTACTGCTGTCGCCACGGCAACGTCATGCAAATGCGAAATCTGTGTGTGTGTGTATGTGTGTGTGTAAGGTTAGAGCATGGGTTAATACAGCCTGTCACAGTTTCACTCACAATTTAACTCAAAGGTCACACCTAACTCAAAACTGTATTTTTAACTATTTTTGTGCTGTGCTAAGTGAACAAGCATCCCAGAGCATCCAGATATTAAACAGCCTACACAACGTATCTGTCCGTACACACACACACACACACACATACACACAAACTCAGGATGCTTTAGCCCTATATCAATACATTCCCCATCAATTATCAATAATAATAAATACTTGGTAAGTACAAAGTTGCATGGAAAGTATTAGCATTTATAAGCACGATATAAACATGCAGGTATAAATAGATAATGAATGACAATATTGTTGTAATTATAATTTTGTTGAAGATAATGTACATTAATAAACACTTAAAATGTCCATAAATCTGTTTGTAACTACATTAGAAAGTGTTGTAAAGCATGCATTATAGGTTTATGTATTGTTCATTCAGAAGCTATGCTGAATAAACCCTATATTTGATTAAATTGGGCCTGAAATCCTTAAATTATTCATGGATAGCTAACATTTTAAACTAGACTTTAATCTGTTTGGCATCAAATGTACTTATTTTACTCCTTAAGTTACTTATTACATCTGAGCACATTTCATCAAAAGGTTAACGAGTAGGAATTCAGCTCCCCAGTGATGGGTTAATCATTTTGCCATGTGTTTGGCAAAGTACCATCAAAATGGTAATTTGTTAAGCTGATGCCAAACTTCTGTAGCACAGCAGGCAGTGAGAGAAACGTTGGGCTGTTGGCGCGTTGCCATATGGATTTGGACAGCTAAGAAAGACCACTTGAGTCTACAGCCTAAAAGATTGCCACCTTATTGCAAACCATAGGATACAAACTTCCACATTTAAAATAGTATTCTCTTAGACTTACTTTCCCTAAAACAATTTGCATACAGGAAAAAAATTCTATTTAGCAATCAAGATGTGCTCAAGTTGATAAAGTCATCCTGCACTACGAGGTCTCGTTAAGTAAACTGTCCCCCGGTGTTTACCGGTGGACTTCTGGAGGTCCGGTGAGTCTCTAATAATCCGGTTAGCGTAGATAAACGGAGGCAGCAGAGACAAAACGATGAACAGATCCAAACACCGAGGAGCTGCGACAGACCCCATTGTGAACTCCTGAAGTGTCTCCCAACAACAGTGGCCACTTTCTCTGTTATTCTGCCTCCCTGCTCTTCTCCTCCCTCTTTTCTCTACCACAGCCCTCACCCCGGGCTGCAGCACGCAGCACGTCTATGAGAGAGTTCACTACTCATACGAGGACTGCAGACTTACTGTAGAGTGTGATTTGATCATTTGGGGTTTCCTCTGATCCTTCTCATTTGGAAAGTAATCAATGTTAAAAGGCGAACGCGCCATCTGTTGCCTATTCTACCTGTTAAACACCAGCGCGAATGCCCCAATTTATTCTAGCAGGGTTTACAGTGCATATGGGTGCAAATATGCAAAAGGAATGTGCAATATGTCCTCTCCTCATCATCCACATGGAGGATATTAAAGAACGTGTAGATTGTCCTCTAAAGGAAATCTAAAAGAATAAAAAGGAAAGATTCAGATTCAAATATTTCAATTCAATTCAATTTATTTATTTTATTTCAGGGCAAAAGACAAAATATGTTCAATACTGTACAATTACTGTTTTGTTAAACTAATTGCACAGAAGAAAAATACATGGCTGGGACTTTCTCATTTGGACTATATCATGCTTTTACTTTGGAATCTACTTTTCTTCATTTAATTACTTCACTTTATAGTGCAAATCTCACAGCAGACGGTGATAGTTGTAGTGGAATCCTTTACATAACCCGCTGTAATTATGCTATATAATACATTGTAGTCTATCATCCACAAATTTGAATTGCTAAAAGTGTTTCATTATCACTGATTCATTCATTCAACATGTAAACAGCATTTTAATGTGGCAATGGGTCGAGTTTTGACTGTTGGGTTATTTCATCTATGATCTGTCTGATTCATTTATCATGTTCTGCAAAGTATGCATGAGAGTAAGTATGACAATAGTTGTAAAATGTATTTAGTGAAGTATGTTTTCTAAAATGTGGTGGATTAGAATTGTCAAGTATAATAATATGTAAATGATAAAGGACATGTATCTCAAATTGCCCACTTTCCATCACTGAAAGCAAGTGTGTTCTGGTGAGTCAGTCGCTGGGGACAAAACATATTGCTTAATCATCTCTATCATCACTTCCTCACCTAAATCACAAACAGAGAGATTTACTCTTGGTTGAGTGTTCATCATTGTTAAATGGGGGGAAGTTTTGTTTTGACAGACTGATGTCCATCATTCAGATGAATCACAAAAGATGAAGCTTTATTCCTGAGCTATGGACAGGATGAGGTACAAATCCTTTTAATTTTTTAAAGCAAAATGTGCTTGTGGTATTTTTTCCAAATATTTACATGTAGCAGAACATGAGGTGTTAGAAATTACCAAGATAGTTCAGAGGGTGGAAAGATACAGGATGGATCTGTCTGTTTAGACAGGGTGACCATGTTTTTTATGGACCCAATGTGGGAAGCTTGAATCATGCTTTGCACATTGTGGCATGATTCAGTGTCTGGAGATGACGGCAGCTAAACACAATAGACTCCCACTCATTCTTCTCCCCTGGCTGAATATATTTTGCTCTGAGGATTTAGTCCCCAGGCTGCCCAGCTCCTTCTTATATCTTCGATTTTGCAGCATCAGTAAGGGACTGACTGACCCTGCTGAGCCAAACGACAGCTGCGCACGCAGTCTGTTCTGAGCTCAATCAGACACGGCCGCCCACTAAGATGACTTCACAGGTGAATCCAACAACCAAAGGGACCACTGCAAGCTCCTTCCTGCTTGAGTCTCCTCATTACTCTTTGAACTGCTGTGGTGTCGGCTGCACACACGGAGGACAAAAGTGCAACTACACAGTAAATGTTTTCTCCACAGCTGCATAGTTCAGTTGCAAACTCATACTGAGACACACTCACATTTTTACCATTTCATTTAAACGATCAGGTATTCCACAAAGACAGTTTTGTCTGTAGAATCAATGCAATAAACTGCTTAACCATTTAGAGGCAAGTAGAGGCCATCACATTGTTTGGCATGTGGGGCCAGCCTATATGGCACTGCATCACGTTTTCTCCACAGGAAAGGACCCCTATAGAGCACTGCAAGCTGTAAATTACCATTGTTGTCCGCCATTAGTAATAATAGGAAAATACATATTTACTTTCTGTCATCTTCATCAATCTTGTTATATTCCCTGACCCCACTGTCATGGCTAAATCACTGACCACAGCACATTGCCCTGTCAGGCATGGCCCTACAATGTGTGTTGCTTTGTTCACTCCCATTAATATACAGTACAGGAATGCATGTATGAATATATTCCTGTAGCAGGCACAGCTTCTTGGTGGCTTCTTTCCATCACTGGCAATGAACAGTATGTCCATCACTGGTAGCAAAGGCAGCTTTCTACTGTATATGTATTCTCTTATCTAAATATAACTGGCAATAGTGGCTCAGTTTGCTCTTGGGTTTGCACATATTTTTGGTGTAAACAAGCCTTTAATAACAACAGAAAACATTGGTAATTGGTAATATAGTAATACCCTTTTGTTTGCATTTAGCAAAGCTCACAATATGGTCAAAGTCCTACATATCTGCATCCCTCAGAATGATTACCATCTCATATTTCTGGATTGATCGTACATGAACCACAGTTCAGCTTTCTTCCACTTTTCTTTAAACAAGATATAAACTAAGCTGCTTTGACCAGAGAGGAAGTGCACTCCAAATTAAGTAACGGATAAAAATGTGGTCACATTTTTCTTGAAGTCTCATTCCCTGATTGGCTACTGAAGAGTAAACCCAACATTCCGCTGTGGTTTCGCTGCAGTAGCTTTTTCACTGCCAGCTGTGGTCATTCTCTTACCTGGAGCCCCTGCACGCACTCAAAGTTCACACTGCCTGAGACTTTCTGCTCATTTGAGGACTGACTGTCGCCTGGATTGGGTTCCGTGGAAACATGTTTGCGTCAACTGCGATTGTCACCACCTTGTTGTGCTTCTGCTCTCTACATCTTACTTTTGGACAGGTGAGTGAGTGCAATGTCACAGGCTAAAACCTAATCAATGAATTACAGCTGCAGTTGTGTGCTTTAGCTTATATGACATAATGAGTTAAAGAGTTAAATAGGTTGAAAGCCTTCTATCGTTAGAATTGATTAACTGATTTTAACATGCCTCTTAATAACAATCATGTGTGGCTTGAAAGGAAAAAACTGCCAAAATTTGACTAACCTCTCTCCAACCGGTCCTACTGTGAATGTCCTTCCTCTGTACCACATAGAACATTTTTGACAGAGAAAACATTAAGTTTTTGAAGTGAATGACACTTCAAAATATAGTGATTTTAGACTCAATAACTTTATGCTGTGCGTCACTTCAGTCCTGCTGAACGTTTCAAAAAAGCTGCATCTGTCTGTGAATGACTCTCTTTAGGTCTTTGCATATATGCTTTTGTCTTTGAATGTGTGTTGGCCAGCATGTTTATGGGTTTATAAAAGTCTATAAGAATGTGAGTGTGATGGTTGAGGCCTTGTATATGTGTGTGAGTGTTTGTTGTTTAAAGTTGAATTTCGTTGTTTCAAAGTTGTTAACAAATCTGGTTAAATTTAATAGTACTGTACTGTACTTGAGCTCCAGTACTGCATGCCTCCTACACACTGTCAACATGAAGCCATGAGAAATGTCGCTAAGCACAGGCAGAAAGAGGCCTTTGACAGCTACAATATAAACACCCCCACCCCCACCCTGGCCGACTGAAGTCTCTCCAAATCCCAGTTCTGTCCAAATCAGAAAGGTGTTCTCAACAAATATTGACTCTTCTTACATAACTCAGACTGGACGAAAACACTAATTGGTTGTCTGAAAACACGCATGAGAGGACAGGGTGTAAGATGTAGAATGAGGCTGTTGGATGAAAAACAAGTCAGTGCCACTCCCTCGTCCCTCCAGCCAATAGAACGGGAGGTTGTAACACAGGTGATGTTTATGCTGAGGGCGTTTATACCCGACTGACCCTGAACCCTAAATCTACCACATCATAAAGAGCAAGTGATTGCCCATAATGCAAGCTAAATAGCTTCTGCTGATTTCATCCCCTCTCCTAAAGTGACTGTTTCATTTCATTTCAACTTCACGTAATGAAGATTTTAAACCTCCACATGGGGTCAACACCTAAAATCACAAGAATAGTAAACTGGTTACTTTCAGAGAGTGTTCCTGTGTTTATGACTGAGTTACAGTATCTAGCTTTAAGAGGAGGAGGTTTCTGCTCGCAAATACCTACAGTGGCCAAACACACTCTGATCCTACTGCATTTACTCTCTCATGTAACAGCTCAGCCTCTGTGCTGTGCAGGCCTTCAAGTGCACTTTCATTTGTTTATGTGCAGTGGAGCTCACACTGACTTTCAAGTTTTAGTTATTTCATGCTGTACTTTTAATTAAACCATCTACTTGCACAACTTGGTAATAAATCAATAGATGTACTTTGTAAGAGTAACCTCCATGAGGTATGTATAGGTGATTGAGGTTATCAGAATGTTTTTCCCCCTCTAATAAAACTGAGTAGCACATAGAAAAACACGCAGGTGTGATTTATGCGAGGTAATCTGGTGTCTGGGAATTGAAATTTCGATTGTAGAATTACATTGCAAAATAATTTGAGCGCAATGAAAAGGTAAATGTGTGGTTACCATAGAAAACCTTTTCAGGGTAAGTACATTTTCTGGCTCAAACACCATTAAAAGAATAAAGGTCTTTTGGTTGTAAAAAATCTTTAGCATCCTTTTGAGTCTTTTGAATGAATGGGAACTTAGTTCTCTGTCTAACACTTCAGTAACATTACTGGCTTGTGGTCCTGCAGTCCCTTTTTTATGTTCACAAATATTTATTTTTTACTTACCTAAGGCAGAGAAGTAGCTTTTCTGGATTCATAAATTCAGCAAAAACAGCATTCCTTTTGAAGAAAACTCATGAAAAAGTTTAAAAACCAAATGAGAGTGTTTCTGTAGCTTTCAAGATCCAAATAGTAACATTATGTATGGTGTAATACACTCGTAAATGCTCCTATGGCTTAGAAGAATATATCAGAATGATTGATTAAAAGCAATTATGTACTATTTGCAACATTGCTATTGCAAATATATATTTTATTGACTCAACATAACACAGAGTTTTGTGATCTTCAGTAAATTAAAGCTTTGAACAAGTTGTTGTGAAATATGATTCAACACTGATAATTAAATGTGTCGCCCTCTCTGTTTTGCTCCAGGACTGCCCTATTAGACAGGAAATACAGGGCTCTCTGAAGCAGGTCCAGAAGCTTCTCTCAGCCCATGAAGCCTCGTACTTGCAGAGTCTTCGCAACCTGAAGAAGAAAATAAACCTGTTGCAGAGCAACGCAGGAAAGCAGACCACAAGAGCCATCAACAGTAAGCAAACCCCTGAGAAAGACTGAAAATATGCCATTCTGCTTTTTTCTATTACCTTTATACGTCCAACAGGTACCTGCCCAAAACTGGATGCACCCATCAATGGGAAGAAACTTGGCAAGTCACACAGCGTGGGCCACGAGGTTCACTTTCTGTGTGATCTTGGTTATGAACTTGTGGGATCAGAGAGCAGGGTTTGTCAGGAAAGCCTGACCTGGAGCAGCCAGCAGACTACCTGCCGAGGTGAGAGACCAGACCAGCACTGTGATGGTCACATTCTCCACTGCCTCCTTCTCATCCTCTTTTCACCAGCATCTCTCCTCTTCTTCACCCTGACCATCACTCACTCTGTTATCTAACCCACTGATAACTTTTTCAACCCTGTCAACGTCCCCTTTGTAACCTTCCCCTCTCCTGCTCTCTATTGCTGTTCCTCTTTTTGTGCATTATGCATGTCACCAACGTTTTTCTGTGCTGAGATACATTTCATTTGTGACCCATGGTCATATTTCCTCTTTATGTGCTTTGGCCGTTGTCCAGAGAGGTTATTGAATGCTGTGACATGCGATATTCCAACCTCTAAGTCCTCTGACAGCTCGTTGACTTTAAGATAACAGCTCAAAGGCTGTTTGATCAAGACAGGGCCTTCTCTACACTTAGACTGCACCTAACATTAACTTGTGCACTCCATTTTTTCCTTATTCCCTCTCCAACACACATATGCCATGTTGTCATGTTCTCTTATCTTTAAGCATCAAACATATTTAGCTGAATATGTCTTTGGTATGTGTATAAGGTTCAAATGTTGCAGTGGAGTTTTCTTATATAACCTTCCTTTCTGTCTTTTCCCTCAGACATCAATGAGTGTGCGTCCTTACCGTGCCTGAATGGTGGGACATGTGTGGATGAAGTGAACCATTTCTCTTGTGTCTGTGCCAAAGGCTGGTCTGGAGCCACCTGTCAGAGCCCCGTGCCAACATGTAGGTATAATACACTGCACACTCAGACTACACACACACGCTGGAGATGAGGCTTTACTTCACATTTAGATTGCAAGTAACACTTCACATATCTGAGGTTTGAGTCGTGGGTTGCATCAGATGTTTGATGTACATATAACGAATAAGTATTCAAGACGACATTTAAGTGCGGAGCACATGTTTTATTGGCTTGTATTCAAACCCTCCCAGTCTGCTTAAGGAGATTACATTTGCCAGTGGTTTTGCTTGCCAATACAAGCCGGTGCTACATGCCACAAAGTGGGTTTCATGTGGATGGTGGAGTTTTTGCACAAAGAATGTGAATCTCTGGAGCCCAGCTTGTTTTGTTTTTCTCTGTTTATTTTATATGTCCACACCAACATACAGTTTATTACTGTAGGTAACACTACACATCTGTTAGGTCAGATGTAAAGACTATAGCCCAACCAATACTGGATTTTCATTTCTTCTTGTGGACAAACTCTGTAATGGAGACACTGTTTCTTGTCGCTGATCGGCACTAAGCTTATTTAATAGTCTAGTTTTAGTGGAGACAAACCCTCAAAAAATTATCACAAGCCGTTTGTGTGAATAGATAACGGCTTCACATGGTGAGTTTGGCCTCAAAACATCCAGTGAACACTATTTTGCCAGGATTATGCCAAAAAATATGTATTAACAGCCCACTTGTTAAAGATGAATCATAAGCATACTGTTATTGACATTATGTTGAAAGTACACATGGAGACTAACTACACATTAGATTAAAGTTCACAATACTTTTTAGTGGACTGACAAAAGTCCTTGTTTCTGCCCTGTCAAAGCAATATATGTCAGAGCTTGACGCTGAGATAAAGTCCAGCCACTCTGCTCCTAAATTCCATTTGACACTGGCAGTTGTGACTGAAGCTGTCTCACATCATAATGCTCTACACATCAACAATGTCTGTCACACATTATCCAATAATGAGTGACTGACCAAACGTTGCTGAGCTCCAGGGAAGATACAGAGCTACTGCTTACTTTTTCTCTTTCCTGTCTTCCTCATTCAGTCTTTGTCACCATGACAAACACCTCTGCTGCCACCTCCCCAGCCACGGCTGCTGCTGCTACCTCACCCGCTGCCACCACCGGGCCCTTTGTTCGTCCATCACGTTGCGCTATAGTGCAGGGGACCACCCACTGCACCTGTGAGCCAGGATACATCATCTCTGGCAGGGACAGCAACACTTGCACTGGTATTACTAATAATACCTAATACTAATACTAATACCTGCCCTGTAACTGTAACAAGTATACACATTTATGTTTACGTGCAGGATGTTAACTGTGTGCGATGTTCACTTCAGATATAGATGAATGTGAGCTGTTCCATAATGGCCAGGCTGGGAGACTATGCTTACATGTGTGTGTTAACACCCCTGGAGGCTACCGCTGTTCCTGTCCTGTTGGATACAATTCAACCCGCGATGGACGCAGCTGTAAAGGTGTCTTCATATTTTTCTTTTTTTGTGTTTTGTTTGGTTTTCATTTTCTGAGTCTGCGCTCAGCAATACATAAAGTATTCCACAAGATACTTTCTGTTTTACCAAATGCCACAGGACATTTAACACATCTAACCTGGTGTCCCATTTTTATATACTTCATAACATACTTGCCACTGTATATACTGTGTTGCTTAAACTACATGTAATATATCCTGTTGTGTTAAGGACCAACACCAACCATAGACATTAAATTGCTTCTTCCTGGGAGCTCATAAATTTGAGAAACTTTACACTCCTATTGAAACCGCCTCAGTTCCCAAACAACTTTTCTGTTTGAATAAATGTCTTCCTGTGTTGATGTTTCCTCTCAGACATTGATGAGTGTGCCACCAGACAAAACAACTGCACAAAGGACCAGATGTGCATTAATACATACGGTGGTTTCCAGTGTGTCCGTGTGGACTGCCCCAAAATCCCTAACGCAACATATGTCAAGACGTCGCCTATGTGAGCATCAACATTAATATTCAATTTCACATCCCGTCATACAAATAAGATTTAATTTGAAATGAGAAGTAAAATGTAGATGAAGTCTTAGACCAAATAAAACCACTGACCATATAACTAGTTTGATTCCATAGATTGATCACCATTACTCACACGTGGATGGACTCTTTCAGTTTCCTCACTTTTCATATATTTTTCCAGGCGTTGTGAACGTAACCCCTGTCCTGTGGACAACAAGGCATGTTCTCAGGCTCCAAACTCCTTCTCCTACCATTACCTGGCTGTCGTGTCCAACCTGTCAGCTCCCCGCGTTATGTTCAGGGTCTCAGCATTACGTCCAATGGGTGACACACTTCGCTTCTCGCTGCTGGGGGGGAAGCAAGTTCGCCGCCACTTCACAGTCCAACGTTCAGACCGTCTGACAGGTCAGCTGATGTTGGTGAGCCCCGTGCAGGGCCCTGCCACGCTAGAGGCGGAAGTGGAGATGAGCGAGCTGGAGAGACGAATCCAGCTGGGGAAGTACATCACCAAAGTCACCATGTTTGTTTCACAGTATGAATTCTAGAAAGGGAGGGATGAAAGTGGAAACACACTTAGAGCACAAAGACCAAACAAAAGTCTGGTGTGGATTTAGCTAAGGACTGTATATTTGGTCATGGACGTGTGATAACTTGATGTATCATCGTGACCACCTTTAAAATTGTCTGTACTGTTGCTAAATGAGTTGCTGCATCCAGGTCTCAAAACTGTATTAAATTAAGCATGAAGCAGCATAGTGATGCTCAAATGATGGATGGATTAACACCTGTCTTGCACAGCTGCGTGCAATAAATGTTTTAGAAAATGGGTTCTTTAGGGACGTTGGTAATAAGCTATAGAAATGCAAATTGAGTGATATATGACGTTAGAACAAGAGTTTTGTATGCTAAACTTAAACATATTTATTGCACAGAGATAGAAATGAGTGTAGGAGACATAATAGGTGAATTACATGATGTAGAAAACAGCAAAACAGCATTCAAATGAAGGAAACAGATAATACGTAGACAGACCCCCCTGAAAGAAAGTGCTATTTTTGTAAATGACAGTCCTGCCATGTTGTCATGTTATGTTGTGTTCTGGACATGTAATCACGACGAAGATTGTGAAGATTTTGTACTTCTCTTTGCTATCATGTTTTATTTATATTCTCATTTTAGTATTGCTGTAATATCCCTGCCTCAAAAACAATCATTAAAACACCATGTAATGTATCCCCCCAAAATGTTGGGTCTTTTATTTGCAAATGCATAAAATGTTGAAAACAAGACACTCTCTACCTTTCTTTTGTTATCAGCCTGCTCTGCATATTTCACAATATATATATAAAGCAGTGATATATGTGAGCAGGGGTTGTTTGTTTGTTCTCGCAGTACAGAGCAGTGCTGTTCACACAGACAGGCTGCTCAAAGAGCCACTGTGTTCTTACAGTGCATAAATAACTTTAACTTTTAAAACTGCAAAACAAGTACACACAGAAAAATGCATGTGTCACATGCACCCTGCAAGTAATGTATGTGTGATTATTTCCATTTCATGAGGAGTTGTTTATTTGGAAAAATTGTAGCATATAAGAGAAATGTGATGAAATGTTTCACCTCTGTGCCGCACCAGCCATCTCTCTACTCCTTGGTGTTACACAACTTTCTTAAAAAAGCAACCACACAAAAGTGCATGTGTGGATCGTGAGCCAAAGAGTGGGTTCACTAGAGACAAACAAGATGTCTTTAATTGCAGAAGGGCCTCCACACTGTGGTTGAAACTCACCGATGACACCACTGAGGGGCGGAGGAGCTTTAGCCACAGGATCCTAAAACGAGATTGCACGCTGAGTGAAGAAAAAAGATGCAGAGAGATAGGGAGGCAGACAGAGAGTGAAGGCTGAATAGAAGATGATTCACAATAGTCAGTCAGTCACTGGCCGAGGGGTGCTGGCTGAATTAAAAAGTGTTGTCTTTCTTACCACCGCAGAATAGACCTCTCACTGTTCTCCACTCTGTTGTTGTCTCTCCTGTCTTAATGGGGGAATAAGCAAAGGGAGAGATGAATGATAGGCCTTATGTCTGTCCTTCATGAAGAGGAGATGATTCAGTATCCGAAGTTCATCCAGACTCCTTTTCTACTCCTGTCTCCTCTTTAGCTCCCATCCCATAATCCAAATGAAACCCTCATCTACTCCTCTACATCTTGTGCTTTCTGTATTTTACCTCTGCATTGCTTGTAGTGAGACCCAGCCTGGTGCACAACAGCCACTTACACAAGTATATACAGACTGGGCTCTGAGAAGGTCTTCCTGTGAGAGTTGGTGTTTTCTCTGTTTCACTTTTCACCCCTCACTGTTCTCTCTTTTCCTCCCCACTTCTATCATATTACATTCCCACCTTTTCATCCTTCCAGCCCCACTCCTCCATCTCCTCCACCCATTCAATGCAGCTCTCTTTAATGTGGCTGAGTCACACCGTACAGATAAAAAACCCTCCTAATGAGTGCTGGCCAGTGTGTATGGGACTGAAATCAATATCCTGATCTCAGTCTGCTTGTGAGGTATGGTCATAAGAAACCAGCACGCTGTCTTTAACAGCAGCCTGGGTTATCACTGGTACTTACTTTTGAAAGGGAATACCTCGGTCTCATCTGAAGTTTAATGGAACAAAAGGGAGTGTGAGCAATGCAAGTGAGGCGGGGAGGAGGGAGGGAGAGGAGATAACAGGCGTGCCAGTAGAGCCCACAGTCGTTGTGGTCAGGGAAGCTAAACTGGCCGATCAGAATAGTACTTCCATTTCTAATCCTAAATTAGACACCTGATCTTGCACCACTGATGCTTTCTTTTTCTCTCTGCTCCGTCTCTTTAACCCCTCAGTGCACACTCATTTATTGCTCAGTCGAATATCAGTTTTAAAAACATGGCAAAAGAAAATCTTTGTCTGTGTGCATTTTCAAACCATGGTGTTACACTGCCCCCTGCTGCTCCCAGAGAAGACACACTGCACACTCACAGTCTGATGACATTAATCTATAAGCCAAACGTTGTTCTTGCTGCCTTTACTTTTAAACTGATATGTTGGATTCATCACTTTGGAGTTTATTGTCTCCATTTGTAACATGCACAGTGGAAAAATACCAGTTTGCAATTTATGGAAGAGCAAAAGACTTTTCGTTAAGACTTATTTCTGATTGCCTTATTTGTTAAGCACATAGCATCAGAGTTGTAAGACTTAAATATATTTGTTTGATACTGTTTTTTTTTGGGGGGGGGGATGCTTCTAGATATATTGAGTACATGAAATATAAATGTAATCACAAGAATCTGAAAAACATAATTAATTACTCATGCTCTCTTAGTTTAGAGTACCAGATTTCGCCTGAAAATGAGTTGAGACTACAATTCTTATATCATAAGTTCTGTGCTCCACACATCACACCACAACAAATGGGAGTTTTCAATGCCGTGATGTGCTCAGTAAAATTAGGCACAAATGTAATTTATTTAACCAAAACGTAAAGCTTGAAGATAAAAGATCACAGACAGGAACATTGTGGAACATGTGTTGGCATCTTCAAAGTGATGCAAAACTTTATTTCAATCAGCTGAAGCCACCTTAATCTAGTCACCATGAATTTATGAAAATTTCCTTTCACATTCAATGTGTGACTCAAAATGTCACTTTCATCAGCTAAAATTGACCTCACTACAGTGGCTGGGCTTTTTTGACCTACAAAACTCAGCATATTGGTTGATATATGAAAACTGATTGTGGCACTAAAGGGGGACATGGAAACATTCTCACATTTGAATATACAGATACATGTGGGACGTGAATGAGCAAATGATCAAATAAAGCAAACAGGAGACATGGCTCACTTTGTGTTTTTGAATCTTTGTTGCCAAGTGTTTAATGCTTTTTAACATCACAGCCAAATGGTTTTAACTATCACAAATCTGTTAATAAGCAACCATATGGGCAGCTCAAAGAATTGCTTACTACAGTGCAGTCAAAACCAATTAGGAAAGTGATACCTTTTTATGGTTTTGCTGTACACTTTAAAGTCATTGTTACCTTTCAAATACATGAGCAGAAAGACAAAGCCAATACAACAAATGTCATAATATGTTCTAACTGCACTTTGTAAATTATGCATTGGTTGTTATTAGGCCACTGTAATCAAACATGTCTGCATTTGTTGTGTGAATAAAGGAAGTTATTGTGATTATTGTGGCTCAGAATGTGAACAAGCATTTGTATTAAGAATTACATTCCTACTGTTACACTGTCCTTTTTCAAAGCATATTGTTCTGGGAAATAGTCTGTGTGGTAGAAGTGCTTTGAATAACTAATAGATCCAATAAACAGAGACCTGTGGAGGAGCCGCTGATGTCCGTGAAGCTATTTTTTGTGCATGTTTAGAGGACGAGTCAGTTAAGTTCAAGAGTAAATGTGCAATGAAGCTGAAACATTTTTTTGCTCCCTTTCATTTTCATCAGTTTTGACAATGTTTTCAACGTTTTGGCTTGCAGCTTTAATTCTTTACACCACATGCCTTGTTCAGTAATAAATTTAAACACTTTGTTCACAGGTGTTAGTTACTATAGAGGAAAATCTGTCAATTTAATTGGGTGTTGGTGTGGCTGCAAAAAGAGTGATCTTATTAATCATTGTCCTGAAGTCTCTTTTGTCACTGTTCATATTGATCTCAATTTATAGTTTCATAAACAACTCTAAGGTTGACACAAATTTTACTTCTTGAGTTGTATTCATTGATGAAATCTTTAATATTTTTTATTTATTTGATCTTATCAGCATCATATTGCACAGTTTGTAATATCTAAGAAATTGTGTGCGCAGAAGTTCACTCCAAATAACTGATTGATACAATACAATTACTTATGATGTGAGAGGAAGGTGCATCAATTGAGTCGTTCTGAACATAACCCTGATAATGAAACAAAGTCACACCACAAGTTCAGTCAGACACCTAATGGCTAAACCCTGCTGAGACTTTGATTAACAGTATGAGTCTTGGTGCAGCACATCACTCAATCCCAGCTCAAGTGTGAGCACAACACAAGCCTCTGTGTCAGAACATGCCTACCCACAAGACAGAAGTTGAAGGTGGTGATTGTGAGGGGCAAATCAATAGTTGGGTGTGAACTTCTGTGAAGTTCTTCTGTTTCCAGCGGTGTTTGTGAGAACTGACACCCTGTGATAAAGTAAGAAAACAGACAATGATAATAATATAGTTTATGATTATAAAGATCAAGCTTTCATCAAAGTGCATTTTATGAAAAACACGGGGCGATTTGTTCATGAATCCTTAATACACACTCACACTACTATGTACCGTGTTTTGAGGGTTATGACTAAGGCATTGATTGGTAAGGACACCTGACTGTGTGACAATGTGTTGAGGTTCACACATATATATTTGAAGCAAATGTGCAGCATAGCGGTATTTAGGGCTCAAGGCTTGTGACATTATAATGCTGTCAAGCCACTTGTCACTGAGCTGCTCTATAAAAGACACAACACCAGACTGCTCAGCTGATTGATGACTGACAGGTAGCCGACTAGAGAGAGGATCAGCAAGGGCAGGTGACATAAAATGATATCCAGAAATTCATATATGCACAGGATGCTCGCAGAAACTGAAGACAGGTAAGTGAGCTATAACAAAGAGGTGGGTGAGCATATGTGTGTGTGTATAACAAGGGATATATGTATAGGGCAGGCTTTATTAACTTATATCTTGATTAATGCAACAGGACTGCAAATTACAACCATTTCTTTTCATTTTACATTTAAAACAACATCCTATGTTAATCTGGGTGTTTGGCAAGGCTATTCATTCAAAAAATCTTGTTTTTGTCAAAAATGTCATGTCTGTTGTTGTTTCTGTTTGATCAAAGTTGCTTAAGAAGTTTGTCACATTGTTGGACAGCAGCACCTGCTCTTCTCTCTCTCCATTTATTTGTATAATATTGGAGATTAGTTTCGGTTTGAACATACTGTAAAACTTCAGGGAGCTCTGCAGGAGTGAAACTGCAGAAATCTGCATATAGCACAATATATCTGATACATGTTTTATAGTGTCCAACTGAAAAATCATCACTTTCCTCCATTGTGTGTTCATTGGGTCAGTCATACTGTAGAGATTAGTGTCACTGTAAAGTTTGTAGATGGTGCTCGTAAGGATGCAATGAAATGCAAGCAGCTGTATTCAAAGACAGCTAGAGCATTGCATTGCAAGATACAGCAGGCATGCAGTAAACCCAGTGTGCATGAGGGCACTAATAATGTATTTGTACATGGTATAAAACAGTTTCCTGGCAATATGCTGGCAAACAAACCCAGTGAAGTGTAAACTGGCTCGACTGAGAGAGACAAAGGCAAGGTGAAGCTTTAGATATTGTAGCTCGAGGCAGAAGATATAACGATATATAATGTGAGACAATATCCATTTGCGATTTTGCCATATCTATATAATTTATATTATTTAATTCATACTTTACTAACATTTTTTTTCCTATTTTCTTTTTTTCAAAGGATGAACAGGTGTTTTAAAACACACAACTAATGTCAAAGCTATTGTTTTGAATGTTTTGGAAGGTTGGTGATTGTGTTGTTGTAAATGTACGACTCAGACAGCAAGTCACAATCTGCCCTAATATTCAAAATGTCACACTGCAAACTGTGTGTGGATACTTACACAAGGGACTGCTGCTTGAAAACAGACTCAGCTGTTTCTCACTTATTGTGTTAAAATTCAGTAAAAGCTTGTATTTTTATGACCAAAGTTTTTAGTATTATAAAAATGATGCTGTCTTTGTGAAGTTAAGGGAACTTTACCTGCGGAGGTGTACAATAAAAGACCTAGCAATATTGCCAATATTAACAGATGCAGAATAAAGTCGCTCCTAAATCACTTTGTAATTCTCTTAACATGTTCATAACAGTTTTTTACATTTAAGGCTGTGTCTTAACCAAACTAAATACTGATCTCACAGACTCATGTGTAACTGTTTCAGAACTGATTGTGTGCCTAGATAATTGGATGTGAAGAGTGGGAGTGATGAGAGAGGATGCTGTCGTAAGGTCATCTGCAGTAAAGGTACTCTGCCAAAGGCAACTGGACTATCTGCAGACGGTTGCAATATTGAGCCCTCTATGATCAACATGTTTCTGCGGTCATAGTTACATGCTGATGCTCGTCAAAACCCAGCGAGATTCTTCAGTTCACTATGACAGACTGTGGACATCAGCCCCTGTTGGACCTGGAGCGTCCTGTGCAGAAGGTAACAGGCGTCAAGGTGAGCAGACTTTCATCTCACTCTTTGACCCCGAGCACAGGCGCCTCTTGAGATCCTTTAGTTGAAAATAAAAACCTGAGAGTGTATGGAGATAATTTTGTTCCATTATCAAACAGTCAAAAAAAGTGGTTTGAGAGAGAAACTTTCCCCACTTTTGCTTTCAAACTCTAAACTTTTGCTTTCAAACTCTAAACTTTTGCT